>JAJJMA010279335.1:0-12713 GCA_023529015.1 Papaver nudicaule | reverse complement strand
AACATAACATCCTGCCAACCCTGTGAAATAGCCCACTCCCCAGCACACAACATTGCCATCACTTCTGCAACATAGTTAGTTGCAACCCCCAGACCACCAGCAATAGCTATTTCCACTCCACCATAATAGTTCCTAGCAATAAAACCATATCCAGAAATTCCTGGATTCCCCCTTGAAGCTCCATCACAACATAAAAGCACTTGATCCATATGAGGTAAGTGAAAGAAAGTCTTAATCACTGTCACTGATTTAACCTTTCTGCATTTCAAACCAAAACATTTCAGCACCTGGAGATCATAGGATGTGTTCCACATAGCTGATTTCATCCTGATGTCACAGTCATATGTGAATTTAACTATTCTTTGCTTCATAGACTCAGCATCAAAAGAAGAGTTCTCATAGATCATTATGTTTCTGGCAAACCATAGTTCCTTCATAGTAACCATAGCTGCCACCCTCCATATCTCCTTAACTGAAGGGCTTTTGTTTTTTGCAAAATTGAGAACATCATCAAAAGAAACTGGATTCAGAAAGCTGAACATGTCACCTAACCATTTCCATATCAACTCACTGTAATTACAGAACCACAGTATGTGCTCCACTGTTTCCTCATTGTTCTTGCAAAATATGCATCTAGAACAAAGCTGGAATTTCCTCTTCTTCATATTGTCATCTGTTGCACAGATACCCCTTACTAATTTCCATACATTATTGGCAGTACTTGGATGATTACTCTTATGCCAGACCTTCTTAGTCCACTTCAGTTTTGGATATTTTTTTCTTATACTCTCAGCTGCAGAAGACACAGTAAACTCACCAGTGGTGGTATGTATCCATATTCTTCTATCTTCACCTCCTGCAATTACTGGTAGTTCTTGAATTTCAATCATGTCTAGCATCTCAGATGGAATAACCCATTCACCTTCAAGTATCAAGTCAGAAACTCTTAGCTCACCATGATTTAGTATATATTCATGATCTGGAAATAGCTCAATAAGAGATTTCTCTTTAATCCATACATCATTCCAGACAGAAATAAGAGAACCATCCCCCACCAACCATCTAGTTCCATCCCTCACTTCCTCTATTTATTACCTCTAATCTCCTTAGTCCTAAACCACCTTCATCCATAAGAGCACATACCAATTCTCACTTCATAGTGATGATCTTCTTCACAGTTGGATCTCCGGGCCATAGGAAATTTCTTATGATTCTTTCACATACCTTCAACACCTTAATTGGCCACTTATAAACAGACAAGTTATATATAGGCATGCTACAAAGAACATGCTTTACCAAAATAAGCCTTTCCTAGAATGATAACATTTTACCTTTCCATCCATCTAATTTACCCTACAACATTTCCACAATCCCCCAAACATGATGAGACCTGATGCTTCCTGGAACCAAATAAACTCCCAAATACTTGTTTGGAAAGCTAGATAAAGGAATACCACAGAAAGAAGCTAATTGATGTCTTCTTAATTCACTGGTGCCCCTTATAAAACATTTGCTTTTTTCCATGCTAACCATCTGCCCTGAAGCTTGTTGGTATTCCTGAAGCACTCTCATTAGTTTCTTGACATTCCTTCTATCCCCATTGCAGAACAAGAAGATATCATCAGCAAAAAATATATGAGAAGGACAAACACCTTTTTTGTTAACCATAGGAATAAGCTCATTTGTTTGAACCATTTTAGTAATGAGTCTACTCAGACAGTCTTCTGCAATAAAAAATAATATAGGAGATAAAGGATCTCCTTGTCTCAATCCCCTACAACCTCAAAATAACCAGCAGGGCCCCCATTCACTAAAACAAATATTCTTGCTGACTTCAACAGTATATGTAACCATTTAATGAATTATTTAGAGAAACCCAAAGCTAACATAACTTGAAATAAAAACTCCCAACTGAGTGAGTCATATGCCTGAGTAATGTCAATTTTGATGCCAACATTGCCCCCTCTTCTTTTTATGTCTAACTCATTAACCAGTTCTGATGCTAAGACAATTTGTTGTTGAATGTTTCTCCCTTTAATAAATGCCCCTTGTTGTGTAGTAATTATTCTATCCAGAAATAAGCTTAGTCTGACTGTTAAGATTTTTGTTATAACCTTGAAGCAGAAGTTCATAAGCCAATAGGTCTAAAATGCTTTGCTTGTTTAACATTCTTAACTTTTGGGAGCAGCTTCAAGAAGTTAGCATTCATACCTTTAGGGATAAATTGCTTAGACCAACAACATTGTACTGCTCTTATGAAATCCTCTCCTATGATCTCCCATGTAGCTCTATAGAACCAACCAGCATACCCATCTGGACCTGGAGCACTATCAGGATCCATTGAAAAGACAACACCTCTTATCTCCTCAGCATTAGGTAATTCCATTACAATCTTATTCTCCGTTTCTCCAATCAATTTGGGAACAACTGATAAGACAGACTCAGAAGGACTATTCTCTTTGTATTTGAATTTATCCTCATAAAATTTAACTAATACATCAGCTATTTTATTCTGCTCAGTAACAACTTCCCCATTCTCACTTTCAATCTCAATTATTGCATTCTGAGCTTGTCTGACTTTAGAGAGGTATTAAAGAAATTATTATTAGCAGCTCCTTCTTTTAACCATCTTACTCTTGACTTCTGTTGAATCAATTCTTTTTGTTGAAGTAAAAGAGATTCTTGCACTTTTTTAACATAAGTAAGTTTTTCCAATAATTGTATATCATTTGGCTTGCTATCAGACTCCAAAGTTGCCTCCAGCACTTCATCTTCACCTTGCTTCAATTTTTGTTGTAAGTCACCAAAAACATTCCAGTTTCATTCCTTGATAAGTGGCTTTAACCTCTTAAGTTTGTGTAAAAAAATAAAATCATCATTACCCACTACTTCCTCACCCCATGACTTTCTCACCAACTCCAAAAATCCTGGATGACTCAACCAAATCTTTAAAGCCCTAAATGGAACATTTGGAGGCTTGGGAATTTCAGCATTCAATCCATATAACACCCCATGATCAGAAATGCCTCTAACTCCAACTTTATATCCCCAACTAGGGTATGTCTTGACCCATTCAGCATTATATACTGCTCTATCTAAGTTACACACTATTCTTTTACTACCCCTTCTGTTGTTGCACCAAGAAAATTCTATACCAGTTTTAGGAGCTTGTATTAACTTGCAAGTACTTAAACATCCTCTAAACTCAAGCATTGAAATAGATAGAGGCCTCTGACCTCCAACCTTTTCTTCTAGACTTAACACTGTATTAAAGTCCCCAATGACTAACCAAGGCTTATTAAGTAGACTGATATTAACCAAATTCTCCCACAATGCTCTTCTATTCACTGTTAAACAAGCAGCATGAACTCCTGTAATCAGAACCCCACCTACTTCAATAGTAATTTCCTGTCTTGTATTTGATATAACCACTGGATCACTCAATGATACACTCCAAAGTACCCAAATATTACCTTTTCCAACTTCCTCAGAATTATGTGCAATCTTGCTATTCATACCAGATAATCTCAAACTCTTCACAAAGTCATCAGAATACCACACTTTTGGTTCAGCTAAAATTATAATTGAAGGACTAAAATTCTTAACTAAACTTCTGAGTTTGTCTTTGGCTTTAGATCTCCTCAAGCCTCTGACATTCCAGAAGATACCTCCCATCTTTTATTTTTTGGTTGAGAAGTATTAGGGCCACCTCCCACTTGCCCAGGTTTCTTAACTAAATTATTCTTTTTTGCAGCTTGTGTTCTAGTACATACAGGGCTAAATACATTCATTGTTTTACTACTAGAAGCTTGCACTGAAGTATCTACAACCTTTGAATTAACTGGTTCACAAGCTGGAACAATATGCACCACATTATTAATAGAAGGAGCACTGGCATTTGCTTCCAATATCTTTGTTACTTCTAAAGCTGGAAAAATTTCATGAGAATTTAACACCTCTTCATTCATGTCTTGAAACACATGAAAACTTCTTGATGTAATAGTCTTCCCAATAGGAGGAACCACAGCATCCACTAAATCACCATCAAGATACATTCCTTTATCCACATTTTCTTCAGTAATAATTGAATCAACAATATGCTCCACAACATGTGAACTTGAACCCCCAAAGAGATCAAATGGAAATTCTTCTTTCTCCTTATTCTTATTTCTTCTTTTTGGCTTGTAAACCTGTCTTGTTCTCTTCACCTTCTCTACTGCAGGCCCTCTCTTTTTAATTCTACATTCATCCTCCAAATGCCCAACTGTAGAGCAAAAAGAACAAAACTCAGGAACCTTAGGAATTACAACCTCTTGTAAGAACCCACCAAATTTGTTTTCAACATTAATATACTCAGGAATTTCTTTAGTCATATCAACCTCTAGTAAAACACTAGCATAATATCCATTATTTTTCTTCAAGGTATTATCATCAATCTTAACTGGCCTACCAACAACACTTGCAAAATGCAGCAGAATCTTCTCCTTCCAATACTCAATAGCTAAACCTGGAAATTTTGCCCATACAAATGCAGTTGTTGATTTTTGAGTTTCTGGATTGAAATCATTCTCCCAATTCCTAATTTTCAATACTTGAGAATCAATTGACCAAAACCCCTTCCATACATGTTGTTTATCAACTTCATTATCCAACTGAATTATAAAAAAACCTCTACCTAGAGGAATAAAATTTACCTCTCCTGATAATTTCCACTGTTTCTTCAATTCAATTTCTGCATCTTCAATCTTCAACTTACTTAAATCCAATCTTCCAATTAAACTAAAAGACCAATCACTACTACTCTCATCTAAATCATAATCCAATATAGAAGTTTTAGGGAAATCTTTCCGAATTTGAGACTCTGAATCAGAACTCATCATTTCTGAAAAATGATTCAGAAAACAATTTCCGACAAAGAGATCCCCAACTACTTGAATTTAATACCACCAATCATAAAAACACCACTATAATTACTGAATACCTGAATTTAATGCAAGAATTCGACCGGAAACGAGGAAGATCTAAGAAAGAAAACTCTCCAAAATCTCAAAATTCGCACCCTTGACCAAGTCAAAAAAAGTCAACTCAGAGCGCTTTTCTCTTCCCCCTATTTATCAATTCGTCAAAACACAATGATTTACATTCTTGTCTATTCTACGGTCCTTCTCTTCTGCAATAAGGTCATTCAAGAACTGATATGTTACATACAGGGTTGAAAGGAAGCAACGCACGGCTGCACTCAGTGTTGTAAGACCTAGTTAGCTCCAGTTGTATAAGTTTCTTAAGTGATTCTTTTTACAACTGAGGTAGAGAAAAGTTGGGCATAGTTTACTCGGTTTTCTTGTCAGCCCCCACTTGTAAGTAGATTTTCATATGACCTGGAGCAATCCGAAGGAAGTCACTTTGTGTATGTCAAATTGATAGAGGACAGTTCAAACATACCGTTGATAATTGAGGTTGCAAAGCCGAAATTATTGACACAAGCCTTTAACAGCGGTTAAAGCAACTCCTAGGCCTGTAAAGGACATCAGCTAGGGAAATCAAGTGCGTGACGATCTGTGGGGGATCTAGAGACGTAAGGAGTGCGACAATAGCCAGTTCACTTGGAGGGCTAGAATTGGTCTCTACTACATCCCAGGCCGAAGTCTTATAGTAGGGTAGTTTTTGTAGAAAGTTTGTACTGTGAGGTGTTCAATCTGGACGAGGTCCCGAGGTTTTTCTACAGGTCGTAGTTTCCTCGTTAAAAAAATCTCTGGTGTCTTGTCTGCTTTACTTTCCGCATTATATTCTCTGATTATATTATTAAAGAAAACACAAGAAGTACGTTATTGTTAACCTGATTGTTGTCCCAATCCATCCAAAGGATTTACCAAGACTCTGTCTTGCGTCTGACTGATCACTTGTGATCCAAACTCAGGTTAAACAGATTTGGATATTGATTTTTGAGATCGTCCAGATCTGACCATAAGACTCACGAGCCCAAACGAAAAGTTGGTAGTATTTCGGTACCCCTGTGTTTTTCAATTGGTATCAGAGTCGGTGAACACACAAAAGACGTAACTGTCTGTGTTTATCGCGGCTTGTGAGTTTTGGAACAAAGCATAAGAGCTTGTAACGTACCACCAAAGTTTGTTGGCAAAAATTACCTATGGTGGAAAACTGTTATGAGATCGTTTTTGCAAGCTCGGGATTTCAAAACCCGGGTCTATGTCAGAAAGGGATACACACCTCCAACTATCCTGGTAGGAAGTGAGTCTGTCCCCAAAGACATTGACGATTATACTGACGTGGAAAGTCAAGCCGCCAAGCAAAACTATGATGGGCTAAACGCTATCATTCATGCAGTAACACCTGGTATTTTCCATCATGTGGCCACATGTGAAACCTCTCAGGAGGCTTGGGATATAGTGTTCGAAGGGAATTCAACAGAGAAAGAAGCTATACTTCAGAACCTTATGTCTGACTGGGAGAACCTTCGAATGCTTGAGGATGATACCTTTGAAGAATTTAATCACAAATTGTCTGAGATAGTGAATGCCTGTCACACCTTAGGAAAAGCTATTCCGGAAAGGGACATTGTGTGTAAAATTCTGAGGTTATTACCCTCAAGGTACAACTCAAAGAAACATGCCATCCAAGAAGTTCACGGTTTAACTATAACAAGAAGTGACCTTGTTGCTAAACTGAAGATCTTCGATCATGAGCGAAAAGATGAAAAGAAATCTATCGCTTTTGAAGCTGTAAGCACTCCGTGCACTTCCTCTCCACAAAAATTGTCATGGGCTGATGAGTGTGAAGACCTTGACAGTGAAGAAGTGGAAACTGATCTGTCTCTAATTACACAGCAACTAAAGGATCTTCTCAGATCCACAAGAGACAGGCGATTCAGGAGTAGAGGATCTACCAGCATTGAAACCTAATCCTGATCGGGATGAGGATGATCTCGCTGATGTGCAATGTTTCAAGTGTCGAGGCTTTGGACACATGAAAGACATATGCGCTAGTAAGGAATACCATAAAAGGGATAGAGCTCTCTTAGCTCGATTCAATGATATGCCTGACCAGCATGAATTCGAACTAGATCATGAAAAAACTGCTTTAATGGCAGATACTTGAGATGAACGATCTAAACACGATGATTTGAAATACATTTTAATTCATCAGTTGATCAGTAAGAGCGAGAACCTTGTTCAAGAAAACAATCAGTTAAAATCTGATCTTGAATAGGTAGAGAAAACCCTTCTCCTGAAAGATCAAGAACTTGAAAAATTAAGTGATGATCTCTCCTCAACTTTATCACTAAAAGATAAAGAAATTGATGCCCTAAAGGATGATCTCCAAAGACTATATGGTAGCTCAGATAAAGTAGCAGCAATGTTATTTGGTCAAAAGGCCTTTGGAAATACCAATGGGTTGGGGTTCAATAGTAACACATACACCAAGAACAGTACTTTCATTATGGCTGGATCCAGTCCACCATCTAACAGAAAAAACAAGGGTGTACCTGAGAAAGCTAAAACTCAGGATGAAAACCCTTCCAAGAGTTGCTAGTACTGTGGCAAATCTGGACATGTCCAAGGAAGGTGTCGGCTGCTTAAGGGAAATAGAAGACCCGCAAACAAGCTCCAAGCTGACATGGATAAAATGAACAAAGCCCTGAAGCAATTCAAGGGAGCGTTGAAAAACGTGGAAAGTTCAAGAGGAAATGAAAAGGGTAAGAAAAACTCTCAACCCGAATAAGTCTCTAGCAACCACTCTACAATCAACACCCCGTATGAGTCTAGTGCTCACACTCCAACTGCTTAATCGCAGTTAGGGGATGCATCCTCACATTATGACTTGTATGTGTGAGGCATGCAGTTGATATCAAGAATCCGTTCCTGGTATTGTGGTTGTTCAAGTCACTACTAGAAATACTATAAACATATTTCCCAAAGAGTTATACTCCATGGAAATTTGTGTTTCAGACTGTATAAACTCTGTTCGTCAGAGTTCAGGGGTTTTAGTTTGCGAACCGGTTCGTGAACCGTTCGCGTCGCTAAAATCTGGAAGATTCCCTTCAGTCTTTCAGATAAACTAAAACTCACTCCTCTTGAAAGAGATATATATATATCTTGTTCATAATCCAGTAAGTCATAATCAGAGATGGCTTATGTTACAATAAGTGTTACGAGGAGTTGTAAAAGTGAAGCTGTGAAAGTTGAGCTCCGTGAAGGGATTACACGCAAGAGAAAGAGGACTCCTGCAGAAACTTCGGACTACATCCGTAAGTTTCCTGATCCAGAGACTCATGCTATTAACTCGAGAGAACAATCGATGAATATTCACACATGAGAAAGTGTTTTTATATAAAATCGATTACGAAAGGAAGAAATCTTTATTCCATGGAGACAAAGCCCAAAGCTTCAGGAATAGTTGTGCTCATTATACATCATTGTTATTTAACTGGTCTTTCTGAAAAGGATACTAGGAATACTGCATGCATCATAGATGATTTCTTTGATGAAGTCATATCTCGAGATTGTGAAGACAAAAGTTGAGGTCATACAACTTTATTATCGTCGTGTCTTCATACTAAAAGTAGTTTGCCTTTTCATGCTTTTTAGAGTTTTTCAACATGTACTACTTTATTTAATTAATAAAAATTATTTTTAGATGATTATTAATGATGTTTGCAATACTTGATTTGTCTACCTCAATCTTATTGCAATACATAGCTTTTTCCACTACCTCGGTAGTGATGCAAAGTTATGTCTATTACAAAAGTTAAGTTTTTTCTCACGATTAAGAAACTTTTGATTATATGGTTTTTAGGGTTTTCACAAACTCGGAATCATATACTCTTTTCCAAAAATCTGGCTAATGAAAAGAGACTATAAACAGAGGAAAACTGGACATATTAAATTGTTTGTCCAAGTTAGGCTTTGTAGTTGTTCTTTAATGAATAACACCACATGGGGGAGAGTTCTTAACTGAGCTTGCGCTTAATAACAAATCTTTTTGGGGAGCGTGGATGTGGAATATTAGGAGAAAAGTGTGTCTATGTTTCTCCAAAGATGAATCAACTTAGAAATCTTCGTTTTGATTTCCTAGTCATGTCATCTTAAACTAGTATGCGAGTACTTAACTTGACCTATCTTTATAGGTTTGAAACCCTAGTCTGAAACTACTTTGTCATATTTTTGTGACAAATAGGGGGAGTATACATATGGTTCTTGTTCCTGTCGCTCATAACCATAGGGGGAGAACATCATGTGTGCTTACTTGTTGTACTTTTTCAAAGTATCAAGTAAGGGGGAGTAATTAAGTTAAGAAGAAGCTTCGTATCAGGTATGAGTAGAATCACTTTAAAAGTTTTGATACACGGACTTTAAAGTTTGCTTAGATTCTTACTCTTTGCACAAACAACATGTGGGATTAGCATATTAACCCATGTAAGCTTGAGCGTACCTTTGTGGTTGTTTGAGCTGGATATGTTGTAGGCGTTGTCTACGAATTCATCAACAAGAGTTAAACGAACACATCAAGACTCAAGGGAGAAGTTGAAGAATTCAAGAAATCAAGATACATCTGGTTAGTACTAAATTGTATATCTTTTGAATCCATATGTAAATTGGTTTTGTCACTAAAATTGACAAAGGGGGAGATTGTTAGGGCATTGTCCGGTCAAACCCACTAGCGTTGGTATGTCAAGCTAGTTGTCAGTTTTAGGTGTCAAAACACAATCTTGATTTAGCCTACCAGAGTTTAGATTTCGGAATTGGGATATAGACAAAGTAGTAGAGACCTTGAAGACGAAGACTGTGAAGACAAATAAGACATCAATTATTCTTCATCGACAAAAGGTTAGTATGAGTTATGACTTTTATGGAAATTCTTCTATTCTACTTATTCTATCTTTCGAAATAGTCGGCTACTTTAGTAGAGATACTAATAGCGATTGAGATCGTGTTCTTGTCTATATAACCATGTGTTATGTTGGTATTTGTCCCACAAATACTAAGGTTACAAGAATGCATGAGATAGATTTGATACCTTCTTTCCATAGCAATGGTTTGCTTGCAAATCACTTGTAGGATATGGGAATCTAAAGGAGTACTTTTGAGCAAGAGTCCAGTGGATTATAGCTGAGAGCGTATAACACGTCTAAGTACTGGCCCAGCCCAGAACTTCCAGCGGATCCAGTTAAACCCTAATTCTAAGTAACGGTGGTTCCCGAACCGGTTCGTGAACAGTGACTCCGGAAATTTCTCCTGAGTTCCAAAACATCAATTTGTACACGTACATGTACGTGAACCACAAATTCGATGTATTTGGCCGTAATTCAGAAGGACTGTTCCCGAACCGTCCACGTGGATATTCTTCTGGAATTTCACACGGGTTAAACTCTGACTCCTTTATCTCTTAGTTGGACTTGGTTATCACGAAAATATCTTCTGTGGTCCATCTAACGATTCCCAATGAGTCAATAATATAAAGATTATCTCTGGTCTGTTGGATATCAATCTTGAAGTGTTTGTGAGCTAACAAAACACTTGGCAGATAAATGATAAAGATTTCCAATTGAGATAAATCTATAGTGGAAAATGGCTTGGTTAAGTCTGACTAGGGCTTATATGAAAGTCTGCCCTAAGAAGTTTTTTAGTACAAAGGTGTCCGAGTCTGATGTATTTTGAGGAAAAACAAAACATTTTTCCTAGTCTGTTGTTTCTCAAGGGTTAAATAAGTAAAATCCCATGCCTAAAATTTGGGGTTTGTTTAAGACTGCTGATGGAAGATTTTCTGCTTCCACCCAATTTATCTTATCCTTTCTCCTCCTCTCATTTTATTTTGCTCTACCATACCCTCTCAGCCTCTCTCTCTCTCTCGTTCAAAACTCATAGAAATAGAAAATCTCATTTTCTCTTCAGATCTAAAAACTGAGACCAAACCCACCAAAATCCACTTCTCTAGTCCAATCTTTAGTAAATCAAAATCAATCTTCAGTAAATCAATTTAATTAACCTTGGAAATGTGATTTTATTGTTACTGATTTTGTAACTAAAATCACAGCGGAAACCAGTCAAATGATTCGATAGTTCAGTGCTTAACCCTAGGGTTTTTGTTGTCTCAGAAGTTTTTGGTTTCTCTCGGCTTCATAACCAAAGAAAAATGGTAATCTCTCCCTTCTGATCTTCTTGTTCCTCCTTTTGATTCTTCCGTTTCAGTTGATTTATGTTTAAGTTGATTTGATTTTGATTCTGTTTCAGTTGATTTCTTTACTAATTTGGATCTGGTTTTTGATTTCCTGCAGCCTTTCCACAAGTCATTTATGATCAAGAAGAAGCTCGCTAAGAAGATGAGACAAAACAGATCAATCCCTAATTGGATCTGTATGAGGAATGATAACACTATCAGGTTTGTTGGTTTTCTTCCTATTTATTCAATTTTCTACTCAGATCTGTTTTGTTTTTCCTATTTTTTGTATGTTTGAAAGTGTTTTTCTGAAAGTTTGTTTGGTTGATTTGTTGTGTGTAGGTACAATGCTAAGCGTAGGCTGGTGTGAGACATTTTAGACACATTTAGAAGGCTTTCCAGCTTGACAGTAAGTCCATTGGACATAAAAATTTCCATATGCAGCTGTGTTTATATAAACACCACTAGCTTGAGTTCCTTAGCTTAACAAGATGTCCATTCGGCGAGGGGTTAGCTTCTATACTAGAACAACAATAAGCCCATTCGGCGAGGGGTTGCTTCTATACTAGGACAACATATGATGAGAATTCAATCACAAATGCTATCGAAATATTTGATCACGTCAGGTAAGTGTTTATAAATTGTTGTGTTTGTTTTAATGTTTCTTGAAAATGATTTATTTTGGAATTTCTTACAGCGGTGGATCTTGTTCCTGACATCCAACAATGATTGTGGCGTTCGAATATTCGATATAGAGAAATTTCAGCTACTAAATCACTACCGCTACCCTTGTAAATGTGAGTGCTCATGTCTAGTTTAATAGTTTCTGTTAATCTCATTCTCGCATCCTTTGTGTGTCTAACGCCAATAAATTTTTTGCAGCACACATCAATGAGTCCAGATTGCAAGTTAATTGTGGTTGTGGGGTGATCACCTTGATGGTTTACTTGTGGATTCGAAAAATGGAAAGGTAAGGTAATCACATACTTACAATCCTTTTTGTGCATTGTTATTTTCTAATGATCTTCGGTTGTCGTACTTACACAGGTAATGATCGAAAAGCTTCTTACAATGCTTCAAGATTGTGATTATCGAGTTAGGTTGTTCTTGGCTAGGCGGATTGGAGTTCTTTTCCAGACTTGTGATGGTCATAATGAGCTCTTCCAAGATGTCTGGTGAGTCAGAATCTGGTTATTAATAGTGTGTAATCTTTTCATTTCCGATGATTCTATGATCATAGTAGACAGTATTTAGTGACACAAGAGGCATAACCTCATGATTTGTCAAGTAAACTCCAATACATAACTAGATCTAAGGTGTTGTATCTAACTTTTCTTTATTATTGTATTCATTAGAAGTTAATGGTGTGACTACAACTTCAATGTAATTAGAATACATTTATTTAAATTACTGTCGCACTGGTGCATGTTTAAGAGTATTTGTCCCTTACATTTGACACCAGTTTATTTGTTTTCTATCTAAGTTGTTTAAATCAACATTTTTTACATACCATCGTGATAATAACTGAGATGTCGCTG
>JAJJMA010279307.1:0-18993 GCA_023529015.1 Papaver nudicaule | reverse complement strand
GATGGATGTGGTACCACGAGTACCTATGCAGATTTTCTACTCGTACAGTTTGGCGCTAGAAACAGGGATGATTAAAACAACTTAGGGTTTGCCTGTGAATTTTCGGGTTTTCAAATTTTTCGTTTTATCGTCTTTACAATCTTCTCCAGAGATTTTTTCAAAAGTTTGTTTTCATGAAAATAGCTCCTGTTTTTTAAGCATCTAAATGACCTTAAAGGCTTTAGTGTGTTTAAGAACCTTTTGAGCATAGCATCAGATGGCAAAGTCATCCATTAAATGAGTTCTTGTAACCTCGGTATGATAAAATAGATCTCCGAGAAACCTTAAAACTCCTGCGGTAAAAACTCCAAGCGAAAAACCAATTCGTGCAGAATCTCAAAATCCATTTTAAGGTTTTCAAAACCCATGTTATTCATCAAAATCCATTTTAAGGTTTCAAATATTCATGCTATTTATCAAAATCCATTTTAGGGTCTTAAAATTTCATAATATACATCAACGTCCTTAAGGGGTTAAACTTCATAATATACGTCAGTAACAATGTTAGGGTTTTAAAATCTCATAAAAAACATCAAATTCATTTTTAGGGTTTTCAAATTTCATAATAAACGCCAAATTCATTTTTAGGATTTTCAAATTTTGTGATATACATCAAAATCAATTTTAGGGTTTTCAAATTTCTTGCTATATTTGGAAATAAAGCTTCAAAAAAGGACCAAGACGAAAAGACATGATTTAGGCTACAAGACAAAATAAACAGTCAGAGATATATCTAAAAAGGGCAAATAGGACATTCAGTTTCGTCTGAAAAGTTAGTTGTAGAGTAGATTTACATGGCCGACAAAGTACACTGCGCTAGCCGCCTTGGACCTCACGGGTTTCTTGTTTCTTGACAGGTCATCGATAAAATGGCTTCCCATTCGGAACACGCCCCGAAGCAGCGAGTAGGTTCCTCGAAGCACGGTACCGGATCTTCCAGACAGCACAACACCAGATTTTCAACCAGTAAAGGGTTATCTCCTGAGGTAGCGGCTAGCACAGTCCAACACCGAGAGCATATAAATGAAGACGAAGTGGTGGTAGAGGATTTAGGTCCCGAAGGAAACGGATTCCCAGAAACAGAAGAGCCACGTCAACAACAAATACAAGAAGAAAGCGGTGAAAATGAAGAAGAGGAGAACGAAGAATCTGATACCGAAAATAAAATGCCCGATCAAATACCTACCGAAGTAAATACAGTCAGAGCTGAACAATTTAGAAAGTTAATCTTGAAAAACAGAAAAATAAAAAAGCTAAAGAAACAGTTGGCCGAAGCTAACAGGAAGGTAGCGGAAAAATCGGCGTCCAACTACAAGGGAGGCAGCGAAGGAAACTATCGGCTAAACAGTGCATCTCAACCGAAGATGCATTCGGCATCCAAAGCATGCGTCAAGACCAGAGGAGTCAGTAAGGGCCACGGAATCCCAATATCAAATACAAGAACTGAACCGGGAGCATATCCAAAGGAAAGCGTCCAGGTGTACCGAGAGAATAACCAAACGAAGAAAGGCGCTCAGGCCAGAGCCATACAGAAGGAAATGCTGGATCAAATCAAGGCACTCCGAGCGGAGCTTTTTGGCAACGGAATCCAATCACGCGACAGAATTAAGCTCACGCAAACCATGAATGATGTTAATCGCTCATCTCCAAGTCCAGAAATTCTCTCACCGGCGACTCCTACAAAGCGCGCTATGCCTACTTTCACGCCAATCTTCGATGGATCAGGAGACCCAACTGTGCATATTAAAATGTGCCTATCACTTGAAGACCGAGGTCAAACAATGCATACTCCATTCGCGGACTCGTCAAAGCGAGGGAGACAAGACAATAATGGTCGCTACGGGAACGAAGGGAAATTCGGAGATGGAAAATACCATGATAACAGAGAGTACAATGACAACAGAGGAAACAACCTTAGGAACGAGTATGAAAGAAATAGTAGCCACCAAGGACAAGGAAACAGAATAGTTGGGACGATTAAATCAGGATTTCCTGCATTCCATGGCAGAAAGCTCCCAAAACTCTGCGTATCCACCGAGGATGCCCTTCGGATCGTGGAACAATCAGAATACGCCAGCGAAATCAAATATCCTCGCAGCAGGGGAAACCAACCGAAGCATACAAAAAATTCAAGGGATTATTGTCAATTTCACAAATTTTATGGACATTCTACTGAGAACTGTGTCACGGCGCAGAATCAACTTCACTTTTTCATTACCAGAGAACAGTTCACGCACCTACGGGAGCTACCGAGTTCACCTCCAAACCAAAGAATAAGGCACTAAAAATAACGTGGCACAAAGTGTGGAAACAAAGCAAACGTCAACGCAAGCTCGCTTGAGGAGCAAAAGCACACCCTAAAACAAAATGGCGAACTTTCAAAAGGGAATCTTAAGACTCGGTGAACGCGGATCAAAAAGTGTAGCTAATCAACCTCCTCGCCTTCGCTAAGCATTTCCTAACTCTGAAAAATCTCTTTGAAAGTTTGATTTATTTATAGCTTAGGCCAATGTTAAATAGAATTCTCACCACAAGAATATATTTATACAAGCCATTTAGTTTTCAAAATATCAACAATCTTCGAGGGCAAGCAGCCAGCCTTCAGAAAACAAATAAGGAAAGATACAGCAAATAAATTTCAGGGTTTTTAAAATTTTCATGCTTTGACAAAGCCATCAGGAAAAGCATTTTTGAAGTCGACACCAAAAGTAACTCAGGAAGGCTCCGAAGAAAAACAAATAAAGGGGGGCATGAAAAGCATTCACCATAAAAACAATCGTGATAGGCGAGCTCACAAAACAAGCATAAAACGCTGTTATAATCACAATACTCTTAATTGCAGGAGTTACTCAATAACAGCCCTGATAGTATATACCTAGCATAACACAAAGCTCTTATACAACAGTCCTAGAGAAACATATTCACGAATCAAAACACTTACAGTCAGAAGAGTCACATCGAGACAGCTAACATCACTCAAGTCTATTCGAAGTAGTTTTGGTGTATTCCGAACCAGAAAAACGAAAGATATAGGATTCGAAGAGCAGTCAATGTCACATGATAGATTACCATACCGAATACGAAAATATAAAAATATTATTATACTACGAAGAAGATAACATCTAAGATTCGTAGCATAGCAAACCTACACACCTCGCCGCTATTTGATACTAGTAGGGTACTGAAGCAACAAAAGTAACGTAAGAAAATCACGATAAGCAACATATTAACATAATTAATTAAATCAGCCAACAAAATATTCATTCGGAAAGCACATTGGAAAAGTAAATAAGATAGCAACAATAAAACAAATAACACAAAGATGCTATTATAGCAAAGTTAAAAATCAGCCTCTCATATTCCTACGCCTATTCCGAAGTCGTCCAGCAACGGTACCTCGATCTTCGTCAAGACCCTCGAGTAAATCCACATCGATGATTGGAACACCAGCAGGAATAACGGCAGCTTCTTCCTCCCAGAAAACAACCTCTGGGATAAATTCCTCTTCAGCAGCGACTGGCTCATCGACCAAAGGAGTGACGGCAGGAACATGCGAATTTACGTCATTAGCTTCTTCTTTTACTTCAACCTTCACATCTACTTCTTCATCAGGAAACGCAAGGCCATCCTTAAGCATCGGCAAAATTTCCTCGCTATGACGACGAAGGAAGGATCTAGTCTCATACATACGATAGTCATAGGATGAACCACCGTCTTCCCTCATCCTTTGCTCCCTGATTTTCTCATCACTTTCAATAAGACTATTAAACAGACGAATCACCTTGTCAGGATTACTCTCCCTCCTAGAAGAGCTGGCATCTGCAAAATCGGCTTCCATCTCCATTATCTGGCGAATCTGTTCTCTACGGCTTCTCGAGTTCATCCCACCATTTCCTTCTTCCATAGGAGCTTTCCCTCTGTCAGCCATAACTTCTTCACAAAGTAGAATACAAAAAGAGGAGGAGAAAAGAATATCAGACAACAAATATTTTCAGACAGTCACAAGTAACAAACAAAAAGAATACATCGCCTTTTATACTAGGGTTCCGGAAACCGCTCAATCGAGAAGTCCAATCAGAAGGCAGACGTTATAATTTTGATTCCCTTAAAAAACGCACCACTTCAAAAATGCCATAACTATACACTATCCAATAAAGTAACCGCATCTTTCACGAATTCCCACGCTGACGTTTAAAATTCCAAAACCGTATGGAAACCAATCGATAACATCATACTAAACCATTAACACCACATGTCAACATTAGCATCAGGGGGTTAATAAAAAGCAAAATAAAACTGTAACGCAAACAAACACTGTCTAGAGTATCATATACAAGTAGCACAACAACGAAGTACGATCGAGGACGAAACCTACCACAACAAACACCAATAATGAAGCCAAAGCTCGGCACTCAAGAAATCGACATTAGTAAACATACGGACTTCGGTCACCATACTGAACAAAAACACCAAATAAGATATGTATGGAAAATCATCAGGAAAACACGCAACGGAATTAATCGACGATATGATAATAGGGAGCAGTTCTCACAACCAACGCTAAAACTACAAGGAGGAACCGAATTAAGCAACTTCACACAGGTTAAGAGCTAAAAGATCAAAATCACAGAGAAAGAAACCACGTACAACTAATAAATCAGGAGAGGAAATAATAACGGCATTTTGAATACAGCTCCGACTGAAGTCAACACGTCGGTTCGAGGAAAGAGGCAAAAACGCCATTAAAAGAAAACAGGCTGTAACGCCGAGGCAAAAACGCCATTAAAAGAAAACAGGCTGTAACGCCGAGGCAAAAACGCCATTAAAAGAAAACAGGCTGTAACGCCGAGGCAAAAACGCCATCAAAAGAAAACAGGCTGTAACGCCGAGGCAAAAACGCCAACAAACAAAAAAAAGACCTCGTTTGGTAGGCACGGAGATGATGCTCATAAAATTCGTAAGGGCCCTACGAATTCTATGGCACGGTACTCTACCCACAAGACACCCCGTTAGCGGTGAACACTTTGAATCGAGGCTACATAAGCCAATGATACACTCGTGCTCACTACCAACTGGCCACGAGGAGTAAACGTTCTCGGGTGCTGAGGGGACGATAAATGGGATTAACATCTACCTATAGAGGAAGATGGAACCCCGAGGTAGCTGCTTCGTCTTCAAAACAAAAGTGACGAAGTATGCAGCCGAGGGACCCTTTGTAAAAATTAAAGCCTCAAAAAGGGAGAGGTATAAAAGATTTGGAGAGGTCGAACTTTAGGCCGCGATAGGAAAAAGGTACCATGTCTAAGCTCCAGCTTTGACCGGCACTCCCCCATCGTGTTACTTTATTATTGAAAAACGGAGTATTCATTCTAAGTTACTACATTTGTTAAGGTGAAAGGTAACAAGGACATTAACATGTCCTCCGAAGAATATAATTACAAAACATTCTCGGTGCCTGCCTAACGCATTAAGGTAACATGAATACTCACGCGAATCAATAGCCAGTGTTTTGCTTGAAACCAGTGCAAGTAACTCAAAGCCTTTGGGAAGGGTGATCCGTATGCCCCCACTAGCTTGGTAACTTTCTCCTACATCGAAGTAAGCCCCGAAGTTGCACCTCGAGAAGCCATACGAACCATATATGGGCTACTTTCAAAACCAGGCAATGAAAAGAAAGGCGCAAAGCAACAAACGGCAAAAAGAAGAGGAGCAGTAATAAGATATTCAAAAGCATAAACATCATATTTAAGCCGCAAAAATGGCCACAAGGCATCAGAAAGTTGGAAGATACACTTCCTATCTTACAGAAATCATCACAACGGGATAATCAACAGTACAAAGAAAAGCATTCTAGGGATTCTCTTGCAACGAGGCCACAGGATCGCTATAATTTTCACAGATGCAAACCTTGGGAAACCACAATGTTGTTAAGTTCATTAACAGGATCTCCTTCCTCAGCAACAACCTCGGAGCTTCTGTCAGAGGCATCAATACGCTCCACCTCCCTCGGCTCACCGCCAGAAAGCTCGTTATCTACCTTCGCAATCCCATCACCACCTTTATTACCTCCTGATTCTTCGTTCAAACTTCCATCAATCACATCCAACTCCTGAGAATCAACGCCACCATCAGTCTTTTGCTCCATATTTATACCTTCTTGACCTTTGATAACATGATCATTCGCTACCTGCGCATTCTCCGCTAACTTCGCCTTTCGCAACTCAGACATTATAAGCTCAGCCTCGGTGGTCGAAATAAGATCTTTGTCAGACTCGAGCACGGCACTTGGATCGTCCACACCATCATGATAATAGGGTGGTTGAATACCCATGCTCCTGCACAAAAACCGGGCGTGCTCGCGGCTGAACAAAGAGGCGCGATCCCCCTCCTCTTCGATATAACTTTCCAAAGAAGAAATCTTAGAATCCCTTTTGTCACACAAACTGAGAGCCTGATTCAGCTCTTCCTCAAGTTTAAAAGCTCGCTCCCTTTGCACCTCAGCATCCAACTTAAAGCTATCTCGTTCGGATGCAGCAATCTTAAGGCTTTCCTTTAGATCATTCACTTCTTTCTTAAGGTTTTTCTTCCCTTGTTTTAAAAGTTGAATGTCTTTGTTACACTGAGCAACCTCCAGGCCTCGGGCATCAGCAAGATCAAACAAAAACTTTCCAAGATATTTTTGCTGCAAGCAAGGAAAGGGAAAAACATCAATAAGCAACATGTCAAACACGCGTACAAAACAAAAGCAGCAACAGAAATACACTCACAGCTTCAGCAAATGATGGATGATAAGCAGCAACATAAGCAACAGAATTCTTATCCAAAGTACCAGAAAATACTTGAGCGAGAAACCCAGACACAGAAGGGTCCAAAGGATACTTTCGAGGATCCATCGAATGCGCCCTCAAAAGATTAGAGAGATCATCAGAAGGAGAATCCCGACTGGCGTTCGGACCTGTAGCAACCTGACTCGTAGAACCTAAGCCTGGCTGCTGAGCGACGGAGTTAGGAATCGGCGGAACACTCGCATCCGATGCGAAAACACCAAGCGGGGTATCAATGTTGGATCCATACTGATTCAAGTTCAATTCTGGTTGATCAAGACGAGAAGCTTCATCGTCGAAAGAGGAACGTCCCTGCGAGTGTACAGTAGTTTGGGAATCCAGCATTCTCGGCACCCCTTGGTCAAGATTCTCCCCCTTTGGAGTCCCATCATCTTCGGTCTTTTCATCATCTGATTCAATGATAAGTCTCCGCTGTTGCCTTCGGGTAACAACTGTGGTTGTAGGACGACCAGCATCCGAACCCTTCTTCTTCGCGACCAGGGTCTTTGCCTTCTTTCGACTCGGCTCGTGAGGATATAAATTTGCAGTATCACCACCATCGATTACTACATCATTCTGCTGATAAGCAGTCAATTTATCAGGTTCTAAACAGAGGCAAACATCCATACCTAACGCATAACTGAGGCAGGAAGTGTTTATCACCTGATTAATTTCCCCCCTCTCAGCAGGCGCCGATTTCAAAGATCTCTTCCTTTTCTTCTTCGGACCATCACTTTCGTCCGAAGCTTCTTGACCTTTCGCTTTCGCTTTATCCGCTTTCTGAAAACGCAATTTGGGTAAGGGTAAATCTCCAAAAAGAGGGATAAACAAAGGAATTTCAAAAATGCACCTTACCTTCTTTTTAGCTTGAGCAATCTTCACCTGAGATTTGGTACGTTCATCATCGGAGAAGAAAATTCTATAGAAATCAACAGTGCGGAGATTATGTTCCGAACTAAACTTAGTACGTTCGACTTTCTTGTCCTCATCTTCGTAGCCATACAAAACAGGACCTTCGATGAGCACAGGCTTCGTAAACCACGCCTCGTCACTAGAGTGGCGAAGAAGCGTATTCTTTTTGGATCCCGAAAGATCTACATCACCAAGAGGATTAGAAGAATCTGCTATTTTACCCAAACCCACACTCCAGGGAGCTTTCTCTTTGGACAAAGATTTCTCCACCTTATAATATTGGAATTTTTTTTTGACGGTCCAGAATTCGGGAGAGCGACGAAGCCTTTTGGGAAGCTTTTTATAATAATACGATTTACCCTCCGAGCGAGCAACCCACTCACTAATGACTCGGATGGCGTTTCCGTTCAACTGCATTACTCCACAGGGAGGGTTGATGCTGGAATAAATAGCATAAAAAAGGGGGTTGGACGGATTGTACAAAGGAATGGGAAGTCCGGCGCCAAGTTGTTCACCGGAAACGATCAATCTTCTGTCACTACACTTTTGATCGGCAAGCAGTTCTGGGGATATAATTTTCTTCCCTAAGATTGTGCAGGGAAAAAGGGATGATTTAAATCCATAGATACGAGCCCTTTCTTCCCATCCCATCTTCTGGGGATCTACTAACTTGTAAAGTACTACCTCAGAAACGATAGCGCCTGAAGTACTTGCGGGGGCATCGGTGGCAGCCTGTGACAGAAAAGAAAGTTTAAAGAAAGAACAAAGATTAAACCAAAGCGACGGCAAAAAATCGAAGTACCCACCATGATCTCCGAAAGATGAAGAGCAGAGAATTAAATTGCTTCTGGAAAAAATACAGAATAGAGAGAGAAGAGAAGGAAAAAGAAGCGACAAGACAAGTTTAAATAGAGAGTTAAAACCTACACGGCAGGTGGAAGGTCAAAGAAAGATAAAGGTTTCGAAAGGCACGCGAAGGAACGTGTGTCAGTCAGAAATTAAGACGAGGACACGTGTCGGAGAAGGCGGAACGCCAAGAGTTTTCTTTTCCAAACCCCTTCGATTTTTGGATAAGAAAAGAGGCAAACTGTAGGGGGTAAAAACCCCTCGGACCACGTGTCTCGCATCCAGGAAGTAAAACCACACCAAAAGAATTAAGCAGCGATGATTCGGATTGATAAAGGAAGAGAAGCGACACTTGGGCGAAGTAAAGACTCGGGGTGGAAAGGATTCGGACTACGACGAAGGACCGAAGCCTAAGATCCAGCTTCTAGGCGTAAACCGCCTTACTCGACAGAAACTGACACCACCACGATTGAGTCTTTTGTCTTTATTAGCTGTAAACCACCCAAGCTCGGCCTATATAAGGCGAGCTGGGGAAACGTTGTGGGGGTTGGATTCTTGTTTGGTTGAGTCTAAGTAGCAAGAGAGAGATTAGGTTTGTAATCTCCTCTGGTTCCTTAGGGTTTTATTCATGTAATCTCAGCATTAGCAATACACAGAAAGTCTTCTTTATCTTATCTTTGTTGCTTACTTAGCTTTTATTTACTGTTCATAGCATCCTCGATGATGTTCTAGCTGTCTTCGGACTGCATACCACAACTAAAAACTGTATGTGCGAGTAGATCTGATGGATGTGGTACCACGAGTACCTATGCAGATTTTCTACTCGTACAAGCTGGTTGTCAGTTTTAGTGTCAAAACACAATTCTTGATTTAGCCTACTAGAGTTTAGATTTCAGAATTGGGATATAGGCTAAGTAGTAGAGACCTTGAAGACGAAGACTGTGAAGACAAAGAAGACATCAATTATTCTTCATCGACAAAAGGTTAGTAGGAGTTATGACTTTTATGGAAATTCTTCTATTCTACTTTCTCTATCTTTCAAAATAGTCGGCTACTTTAGTAGTGATATTAATAGCGATTGAGATCGTGTTCTTGTCTACATGACCATGTGTTATGTTGGTATTTGTTCCCGCGAATACTAAGTTTACAAGAATGCATGAGATAGATTCGATACCATTTGTCCATTGCAATGGTTTGCTTGCAAATCACTTGTTGGATATGGGTGAATCTAAAGGAGTACTCTTGAGCAAGAGTCCAGTGGATTATAGCTGAGGACGTCTAACACGTCTAAGTACTGGTTAAGCCCAGAACTTCCAGTGGATCCAAGTTAAACCCTAAATCCGAATGATGACGGTTCACGAACCGTTCGTGAACAGAGACTTAGAAAAAACTCCCGAGTTCCGAAGTGTCATTTTGTACGCGTACCTAACGTGAACTCAAAATCGATACTTTTGGCTGTGATTCAGATGAACGGTTCACGAACCGTCCCAAGTGAATATTCTCTGGGATTTTCACTCGGGTTAAACTCTGAACTCCTTTATCTCTTAGTTGGACTTGGTTATCACGAAAATATATTATGTGGTCCATCTAACGGTTCTCAATGTGTCAATAAGATAAATATTATCTCTGGTCTGTTGGACATCAATCTTGAAGTGTTTATGAGCTAATAAAACACTTGGCAGATAAATGATAAATGATTTCCAATTGAGATAAATCTCTGTTTACTTGGTTTGCAAGTTAGGGTTTCCGAAACTTGTGGAAGAAGTAACTAGTTGCTTTATTCCAAAGCAATCTATCTTATTGAGTGCTATAAATAGAGGTGTCTAAGGACGAAAACCGCAAGCATCAAGCATACGTGAAGATTCCTTTGGGAAGTGATCGTAAAACTCTTTTCACTTCGGTGAATGCTTGTTGTGGTATAGTCATCCTCTATTAGGTAGCAGTTCCTCTTGGGATTTACCTACGACTATAAAGACTTCTCTTGAGAGTTGGGAAGCACAGGTAGGAGATTGAGACCTTAGTGGTTGAAATCGGAGTAACCTGTAACCTTGGTAACCTGATTACGTTCTTGTCTATTCTATGGTCCTTCTCTTCTGATATAAGGCCATTCATGAACGGATACGTTACATACAGGGTTTTGAAAGGAAGAAATGCACGGCTCTACTCGGTGTTGTAAGACCTAGTTAGCTCCAGTTGTATAAGTTTCTTAAGTGATTCTTCGTTTACAACTGAGGTAGAGACAAGTTGGGCATAGTTTACTCGGTTTACTTGTCAGCCCCCGCTTGTAAGTAGATTTCCGTATGACCTAGAGAAATCCGAAGGAAGTCACTTTGTGTATGTCAAACTGATAGAGGACAATTCAAACATACAGTTGATAATTTAGGTTGCAAAGCCGGAATTGTTGACACAAGCCTTTAACAACGGTTAAAGAAACTCCTAGGCCTGTAAAGGACGTCAGCTAGGGGAATCAAGTGCGTGACGATCTGTGGGGGATCTAGAGACGTAAGGAGTGCGACAATAGCCAGTTCGCTTGGAGGGTTGGAATTGGTCTATGTTACATCCCAGACCGAAGTCATATAGTAGGCTAGTGTTTGTAGATAGTTTGTACTGGGCGGTGTTCAATCTGAACGAGGTCCCGAGGTTTTTCTACAGGTCGTAGTTTCCTCGTTAAAAAAATCTCCGGTGTCTTGTGTGCTTTACTTTCCGCATTATATTCTCTGATATATAATTAAAGCAAACACAAGAAGTACGTTATTATAAACCTGATCGTTGTCCCCAATCCATCCCTTGGATTTACCAAGACCCTGTCTTGCGTTGGACTGATCCTTGTGATCCAAACTCAGGTTAACAGATCTGGATATTGATTTTTGAGATCGTCCAGGTCTGACCATAAGTCTCACGAGCCCAAACGAAAAGTTGGTTGTATTTCGGTACCCCTGCTTTTTCAGTATCAATATTCCTGCCCAAATCGCAAGACAAATGCGATAAACCATTGAAGAAAAGTTATTCAATTGTTGAATAGATAAAATAAGGAGTGTGCTGACTTCTATGGTGTAGTTCATATTTTTAAGTTCATGTTCTGACAAGTATGCGAAGAGTATAAGCATTTAGAAGGAGGACCTTCGTAGTGTTTTCAGTATTAAGTACATTACAAGTGTAATGAGAACTTTGCAAAAATTCCTGAACATTAGTGAAGTTGTTGGATTTTGCTAGAGGCAAAATTTAGAGAACCCTTTACGAAGATATGAGTATGGGTGTTTATGGCCAGCAAAGTGGAGGATTAAGTATAACACTCTCGATGCATGAACCTTGTTGGTAGTGCAAAATCTGATTTCATATCAGAAATTCGTGGCATGGGAATGTCATGAGAGGAGAACCGTACGTACAATTCTTATCAAGCATATATCTTGTTGAAAGACTGATGAAGGGAACATAAGTTAAGGAAAAGCCGATATACCAAGGTCTTACATTAAGAAAAGTTTTTTCGTTAATATTAAATGTGCACAAGAAGATGCCATGAAAAGGCATAGTGCACTTGCACCTGGTTGTTAAGTGTGGGGTTGAAGTGCAATGACTAGGGAGTCTAAGACCTGCATTAGAAAAATAACCACAACGAACATTCTTGTCGACTACAAATCAGTGATCATTACAACTGAATTTGGAGAAGGGAAAGGACAAGATGAACCAGTTGTGCATGGACAGTAAAATGAGTTTCAAGTGTGAAAAACAATGCAACATCTAAGATATATTCTTGCTTCAAGGAATAAAAGCAAGTGCCTCATTTACAAGGGATTTTAGCCTTGTTTTCTATTGTCCAAGGAAGGGATTTTTTGTCCGCAATAGTCACTGATGAATACTTTATTTGAGCACTACGAAGACGCTCATAATCACTGAGTTATTGTTATCCAGTCTGTGCAAAAGTGTAACACAAGATTATACTATATTTGAAGTTGGTGCATGGAAAAGGGATAATGAAGTATTGGTGATGCATATAAATAGCATGTGTCATTCTTGAAATTTTCATGGAAGCTACAACAACATGAAAGCCTCAATTTGGAGGAATGTTCAAACAAGTTGATGATCAATGTTTCGTTACGAGAGGGGCAAAAAGATCTCGATAGTTGGAAGAAGAATGTCTAAATACTGATTGTGACATCGAAGGTAATTGGCCTTTGTTCCGTTTTCTCGTTGGTTGCTTTTTTAGCAAGGATGAAGTCAGTATTGCAAGTCTCGTTGGTCTTACGAGTTTGTAATCAGTTTGTGTTGGTATTTGCAATCTGTTTGAAATACTTTCAGTTTGAGTCATGTGTGTATAAACATTGGTGTTAGGAATGAGGTATGTCTATGTAAGGTAGTGGTGAATGAGGGTATTCGATGCAAAAGTACTTGTCTCGAAGTAAAGCTAGTTCACGTGGGAGGTGCTACATAACATATTGTGCCAAAATATACAATAAAAGAGGTTGAAAAAATAAGGTGCAAATCAATTTGACATTGTAGAGACGTATTATTTAGGAGGTCTCAACTGGACAAAGTATTGTTGGGTGGCCATGTTAAAAAGTACTAAGGTAATTGGCAACAAAAGTACTAGTGGCGCAACAAGAAGTAGAATTCAATCTATTAAAGAACAAAATGAATTGGCGCAACTCATGGATTTGGACTAACACAATGTTTCCAAAGGAAGAAAGTGTAGCGGTTTGAAATAAAGTAAACGCACATTAATTTTAAAGGCTCTAAAAAGGCAGTGGAGTAGGATAAATGTCACAGATCTGTCATGTTAGTCATGACTCTCCTTTTATAGTCATGTCTTTCTATCATCTTGATTTAGCTGAGTATAAAAAGGGAACAAAGTTGTTGGATCTTTGGCACACCAATGGTGCCAATATGGAGAAATCTAAGTATAAATGTCAGCAAGATGATTGGGGAATAGAAGGCAATCTTAAGTACTAGTCTTTGTAGGTTGTAAGATGCAACAAATAGTCGGAAGAGACAAGGCAACATGCTAAGTTAAATATCAGGAAGGCCTGATATGGGATCATTATTTGTGTATCCTTAGACACGAAATGATCTAAGAAAGATAGGCTACTGGTATAAAAGAATAAAAGCAACAAACTTTCGAGTTTGCATTTGGGTGTTAATGTACTATTTGAGATGGAGTTGAAATGATGTACAACATAACAACAAGATTTCAAGTTTAGTGAGATCAACAAGAAGGCATTTAAGCGAAGAGCCGGTAGTGGTACGTAGGCAAAAAAATGGCTAGGATGTTTTTGAAGCCAACAAAGTTTGCTGAATTCTGGATGCGGTGTTTTGTGAAGTGTACGTTGTTTTAATTGTTCGGGAAGTACTGGATCAGTGTAGCATTCAATGAGAACGTTTAATGGAATGGGTGTGGGAGGTTTGTTACCTATGATTCAATTGCATAGGAATGAAGCGACATTTGACGACAATATGTAGCTTCATGGCACACACAATATTGATGCCAATGAAATATGCGGCATTGGTTGAAGCATTTGAGCATGTACGAGAGATTGAGTTGGCCCATCTCCATGAATCTATAAGGACATGGCATAGGCCCGAAATTGGCTTAAATATTGATTCATGGCTTGGCCAAGGTCTAGACAGTGTATAAGAGTTAGAGGTGCAGTCAAATGCAATTTTATTGTCAAGCACTTAGCCAATGAACACATATACCACGATTAATTATGCTAAGTGTTAGATCATAGCTCGGTTGAATCCAATGGCGTTGTTATCTCAAGTTAGTTGTCAAGTTTAGTTGACGAAAACTCAATCGTTGATTAAGTATACAATATCATTTCGGACTAGGATAGGTTAGGTATTCGAGACGAAGACCATTGAAGATGAAGACCAGAGATTACACACTTGATATATCTATTGTCCTCGTGGAAAGGTTAGAAAGGTTTTCCTTTTGGTTTCGTATTTACCACTCTATCAATAAAATAGTCTATGATATTGTTTATAGTGGTCGAAGGATCAAAAAAATAGTTTTCTTGGTACTTAGGTTTACCTACTGACCAATGCATAAGAACAATGTGGAAATGGAGCTAGTTCTTGAATTACACCTGAATAGCGTACGCGTTCATGAACGCATTCATATGCCGGAAGGCACATTCGTGAACTCAACAGCTTTTGATGAACAGATTCATATAAGAGTTTGGAAATTCCTGAACTCAGAAAAACTGCACATTAACGCGTTCATATAAGCCATGTATAAAAACTTCTATCTTGAGGTTTTGGCCTTTTGTGAATGTATTTCCGTACTCGTTCACATTAAGGACCATGGATCTCTTATCCACAATAGTCACTTACGTTCATGTTTATCTCATGGACTCTATAGCATGGTTTACTTGCTAAGCCATTTCCATCCTTCGATTTGATCAAGGGGATACCAACGAGTTACAAGAAGATTGAGTTGGACCTCGATACAAGCCTATGGACTTTTCTAAGTTCAGAAACTTGCTTGAGCCCTACTGAAGGTTTCTTCACTTTTAGCAAAGCCTCCCTTGACGATCAATATAAATAGATGACCTTCTCCAATATACAAACCAATCCTATACACACATGTGTATCATTGCATAAAGGTTGGTCATCATCTCGAAGTCCTTTTCTTGGACTACGACTATTTAAAAGACTTCACGTGGGGATCGTGAAGAACCAGTCGGAAGTAATATTCTCGATCCCGTATCTTAGGTCGATTATTTTATTGCGGTCAATTCAATCAAATACCAAGATTTGATTGAAGCTTCGTACTGCTGCACTCGGTATCAGTCCTAGAAGCTTCATAACAAAATTCACAAACTAGGTTTCATATGCATTACGAGGTAAAACCGTTTAGGCTAGATCAATAAGCCCTAATCAGTAAATCGATTTCCACTAACCTTGTTTTTAATTCTAAAGGAAATCACCTATCGTATTCATTGTTGAAAGAATACAATCAGGCTCCCTGTTAGAGGCAGGGTAGCGCTAGTCTTAATGACGAACTGTGAAGCAACTCCTAGGCTTGTAAATGACGTCAGCTAGGGGAATCAAGTGCGTAGGCTTCAACGGGAGTCAAGAGACGTATGAGCACAAGAATAGCTGAGTTTCTTGGAGGGTTAATTCAGTCTCGATGCATTCCGGTCTGAATTCTGATAGTAGGCTACCGTCTGTAATCGCTTAATACTATGTGTGTTCAAATCTGTACTAAGTCCCGGGCTTCTTTAATGGTTGCGGTTTCCTCGTAACAAAACTTCTGGTGTCTTGCATTACTTTTACCTTCCGCATTATATTGTCTCTGATCTATATAATTAAAGTATTGCAAGTTTGTTGATTCAAACCCTAGAGTGAATCCATCTCCATTAAGATCTACAAGAACTTTTTCTTGTTAGAATTCAGTTCTTGAACAAAGAACTGTACTCGGGTTGTTGCTTGAATATTGATTTGTGAGATCGTTCAAGTAACATAATCAACTAGGTTCACGAATTCAAAAGTTGGTGGTATATCTCAGTATCCCCTCATTTTTCACTAAGCAAAGGGACAACGACATGGATTTACTTTAAGTGTAGCGATCGAAAAGAGTAAAGGACATGGCCTGGTCAGTGATGGTGCGAAATGGCGCGACAAATGACCAAAGTAACGGTTACGAGAAGTTATGGTTTGGCATGTGTGAATGCAATGCTTGGACAAGGAAGGAGGATCATAAGGTTGCTTTATAGCCTTAGTATAATGATCATAACCACCAAGGACATGTGTAGCAAGGATAGCTGAAAATGTGAACGTCTGGTCGGTTACAGGTTGCTTTAGTGGGTTATGGAACTACCTGTTGGACACTTGGTTGTCCAAAATTTTTGCAATTAGTTATTGATGTAGTACATCTTTCGTACTGCATTAGCTATTTATGCTTTCCTTATTTAATCCTGCTCTTTACGAGTAGTTCTTGTATCACAAGTTTCTTAGCTTTCCTAGTTTAGGTTGATTTCCTTTTATTTACCTTTAGTCGGTTATTGTATGCCTATATAAAGGCTAGCTCTATTGCTTAGAGAGAACATCTATCTTATTCAATATTATTATCAATTATCAAACATTATTCAACCTTTATGGTTATCTTCTTGATTGTTTCAATCAACCATCATTAAGTATTGTGACGAAGCTTATTGATCTCTAACAAATACTGTTTCTGACGAAGCTTGTTTGTTATTATCCCATCATCCGCCATTAGTTATGCACGGTTTGGCAGTTGTAACTACTGTGTATAGAGTGTTTTAGGCATTAGAAATCAGTAGCCTTACGTAGGAAATAGTTGGAAAATGTAAACCCAAGTATAGAGGGAGTTTGGCATCACTAAGGAGGTGGTGGCCTACTTTGGACGAGTTTTGTAATCTTCCTTGAAGTAATGAAAGTGAGTTATTGCTTACATCTTTGTGTTCATTATGGTATTGATCTTGTGGGTAATAAGTATGCATGACGAACCTCCAATGCAGTATGGAATGCATTAAAAAAAAAAAATGACTTTCGTTGCCAATCTGCGAGATTGTATGTGTGCAGTTAAATGTTGCAAGTATGTAAGGCAAAAACATGAGTGGGTGAAGCCTAATTCACTAGATCACTGTGTTGGCGAGTTACACTTGAAAATGTTAGAGGAAGATGGGGGTGTGACAAGAATTATATGGATCCGGATACAAATACGAATCTATACCCGTAACCCGCCCATGACTTGCCTTGCCTTAGAGGGGAAGGAGAAGAAGTTACAAAGCCCTTTGGTTGTTTCCTTCCTTGTCTATCGAACGGATCGAACTAAAAACCTAATAAAAACCTTTTCACTTCACTCTCTACAATAATAAAAGATTCAAAATTCCTTCCCCCAATCATTTGTTTCCATATATAAATTAGGTTTTGGATTAGATTCTTAGGGAATTTGAGATCTTTGATTCATGGCGACAACCACAGCATCAACAGAATCAACAGCAGCAACCGTACAGACACCAGATCAAATCATACCGAACGGTCCGTTATCAATTCCCTCTTTTTTCTTATTTGGTTTCACTATTGACCTAATAATTTTAATTTAATTTACATTTAAACCTGTTTTGGTGTTAATTTGGGAAGGATTCATGTAAAGGTTGTATTTTGCATGTCGGTAGATATATGATTTTGTCATTTGCTTTCAAATTCAATGGAATTTGTTCGTTTTTATGTTTTTTCATGTACTCGGAAGATAATATTAACCCAATCCCAGTGGCAAATTGCTTGTTTTCGAATATAAATTGAGGTTTCATGCATCTTGGATCCAGTTTCTGGGTTTGTAAAAGAAATTCCGAGTTATGTGATCAGTATTTTGTTCGAAAACAGATTATCCAACACAACTGATTTACGTAATAAGGAGAAATCAAATCTGTATTTTGAAATGTGTTTTTAATCCCCGGTTGTAGCACTAACATACTGTGGCATTTGTTCATTGCCGAGCCGCAATGATGTCCCATTTAACATATTTTTGAGAAACAACACAACTGACTTGAGTAATCTCTCAACTAAACAACACAACTAACACAAATTTAATGCATTTGAAGTTATACGTGGATTAGTTGGTTTTATATGTTGATTGCTGTGTGGTGTTATTTGTAATTCCCTTTTATTATAGGTTGATCAATTTTTAAAGCAAGGTGTATATATGTTATATGCGTCGGGGTTTATGCGAATGTTGATTAGTTTACTTTTGTTGTTTTGCGCCAGACTTATCAGAATCCTCAGAGCCGCTGGGGTTGCCAACTGTAGATGTAGAAGACAAACCTTCTGAGGTAGAGAACAGACAGGTAATTTTAATTCCCCTACCATGTAAAAAGTGGCTGTCTTGTTTAGATCTGTGGATCACTTTTTCTTAGGCTAGAAGTTATATATAGACATTCTTTCTTCCACTGATGAGCTACTAGGACTGCTAATCTACGTGTCTTGGAATGTGATAGTAGCTAACTCCTGTTTTCTTGATATATATTGTCAGAATCATCCTAATAAAGATGAGAGGACTGTTCCTTCTCAGGAAGCCTCTAGGAATCCACAAATAAATGTCAATGTGCAATTGGGATCTACAGGTGCACCTGGAGATGGTGTCGCTGTTTACTCACCAAGTGTTTATGCGCCTCAAGCTCAATCATTTTATTATGGGGGTAGGTTTGAATGCTGCATTTCTGCCATGTTTTTTGTTTCCTCAAATGTCTTTATGCTTTGTCGATGCTAACAGTAGATCTTCCTTCCAAAAGAATTTGGTAAATTGTTAATTAGATTCTTACAAACTTATAAGTTCTAGTGAATAATTTATGAGAATTTACTTGGTAAATTAGAAGGTGGATTTGATTCTCATAACACGACACAGTAGATGCAT
>JAJJMA010279297.1:0-26557 GCA_023529015.1 Papaver nudicaule | reverse complement strand
GGTTCCCCAGTTAGTCACTTGATATAGAGACAGGGTACAAGAACAATTTTAGACTTAATGCCATAAAGAAGAATAGCGAATGGCAGTCAGAACTTATTGATGAAAATCAAGGCTAAAGTTGAATTAGGTGTTAACTGAATCATCGTTCATACAAACAAGGAGAAAATGGTTTCGTTCTAGAACACATGCATCAAGTACTTTTTAAAGCTTGAAAATTGCATATGTATTGCAGCAACCTGAACTCTGAAGGAAATTATAGGAAAGAAACTGAAACGTACCTGTTCATCCGTTATCCGGCGAAGAGGTGAACCACCACCAATGGCAGCATAACCTTCTTTGCTCTTTGGTGCCCTGAGAACAGAAATGAACTGTGCCAAGGGACCTTGAAGAAAACGGACCAATCTGGGCAGCCGTATAATATCCTGTTTTTCGTACAATTAAAGACCTTTTGTGATGAAATCCAAACAATTGTCGGGTTTACACATAGCAGTAGAACTGCCTCTATAACACTTCAAATTTCTTTGAGCAGTACATGGAACATAAGATTAAATTTGAATTTCTAATCAAAATAAAACAGGAAAAGGTTAAGAAAGGTATTTACCGAGTCAACAAAAAGATTAAATAAGAAAGGCTGCACGTCGTCAAGAGTTTCAGGGCCTCCAAGGTTCAGTAACAAAACTCCTATCTTTTCTTCACCAATAAGAAGTGGCGTAGATACATCTTGGGTAGTAGAGGTAACTAATGCCCGTAGCGGCAAAGAGCCACTTCTGAGTGGTTGTTTTGAAACTAAAGATGGTGTTGGTAGCACTCTTGATGAATATTTGGAAACTATGCGACTCTTTGGTAGACTTGTTCTAACAGAAGCCTCCCCACTATATTGATGAGACCTTTGGGTGAGGCATGCTGTAGGCTGTGGCAATGTCCTAAAGCAAACAGATCACAAGATATCATATTATTATTAAAGATGAACATAGAATATGAGACAGTGCACACCGACACTTACACCCCAAAACTACGTTTATACAACTCTGAAATGTTACAAATGCTTCGAGTTTCACACCATAATAATGCTAGAAACAACCACTTGATTTTTTCTGATTGGCAACTCTCTATAACAGATTCTAGGCACAATCCTAAAAATAATGAACGGATAACAATTGACATAAAAGTGTGAACTCAAATGACAAATGCATCTAAAACACGCAAAGTAACGAGATACTAGAACAAGGAAACATGCTCATTAAAAATATTACATGTCACTAGTGTTAGATATCCATCGTCTCCAAAATGCAGCTTGTTCAAACAAGTGCTCATAATAACATTCAAGCAGATAAAAAGCTGGGCAAAACAACCAGAACTACCCCTCAATCTAGCACAGAATTTTCAATTTCACTTCTTTGTATTAGCAATTGGATATGAACCCTCTACCTCATTTCATTTTTCACACCATGCCAGACAACCATCTTGTTTGAAAGCTCAAATCTTTCTAACAAATTGTTTATAGAACTATAACTACACATTCATATGACTAGTAACTTACAGACACCAGCAACTAGCATCCGCGGGGAGACAAATTTCATAACAATTTGTCACAAACTGCAATAAATCATACTCATTACCAGCATAAACCTCTTGTCAATACAGAAAAACATATAATACCTGATTGTTTGATAAGTCAAATTGGAAGGAGGTCTTGTTTCTGTGTACCCCATCTCATTTACACCTCGGGTACTCGCCTGATTCGATGATGATAATCTCTCCCCTAACAAAACAAAATCATACAAATCAATGAGCTAAATTCTGCATTAAGTAGCAACAATAACAAATCATATCACCATTGCAGGTAGAAATAAAGGTGTTATTGGTAATTCGCTACTCAGATAAGAGAGACTTACATTGGGAAGCAGCTGGAGATGGGAGGGAGAGTGCAAGAACCTTCACAGCTCCCATAACTGTGCACTGATTAAACTTTCTAACTTAATCTGAAGTGCTGACTTCTGACACTACTGTCTAGTGTCTACTAACTATGGAGTTCTAGTAGAGAGATTGAAGCATGAGAACAGAAGATGAATGGATAGAGGATGTAATGAAAAGGAAAAGAGAGAAAATGGTTTTTGGAAAGTTTTTAACAGAATATGAAAAAAAAATAAAAAGAAAATAAAATGAAAAACGGTTGGTGAAGATTGTTTTTCTCCTTAATGGATAAACCCATTTATGTGAGTTTTTGGACTTCAACGCAAGGAGAAAACAAGACCCAGTGTTGGGGATATTTCTTTAGACTGTGATTTGTACAATTACTGGCTGTCGATATTTCCTAGAATGGCTCACTAGCTCAATAAATATCTTCTATTGCTAGAGTCAACTATTAGTCAAGGAATTCTTAGAAATTTTGGGTTTATAATGGAAAATTTTGTAGTTTCATAGAACACTGTATTATTTAATAAAAAATTGCATTACTACGACTAATGTTTTTGTCTTGTTGAATTCAGTCCAACTAGTGGTTTGAGGTAAGGGGATTTTCTATCCCCTTGTCTCTTCATTCTTGCCATAGAAATATTTTTTCAAACTATTCTTAAAGTTGAAACGAACCATGTTATATCTGGTGTTAAAGCTGCTAGGAATGCTCATGTCATTTCTCATCTGATGTTTGTTGATGATCTTCTTTTATTTATTAAGGTTGATATGCAAGTTATTAGATGTATTTTGGATTTCTAGGATGATTTTGGCAGATATTGAGTTCAGCTAATAAACTTTAGTAAGTCAAGTGTTTACTTCAGTTGTAATTGAAGCCCTAGTTGATATCTTGACTTAGCTAAAGAGCTTAATATATGACTGTTATGCAAGACTCTGACTAGTACCTGGGTTTTACGCTATTGCTTCGTAGGAACAAAAGTAAAGCTTTTAAGCCTAGTATTCCACCTTTTGATGTTGGGTGTGGATACCCCGAGCCCAATAGGGCCTAAAAGGGCTCAGACATGCCCAACAAGACCCATTTAGAGAAAAGTCAAAGGACTTGGACTAAAGAGTCAAGAAGGGATTAAGGATAAGGAGTGATGATTATGTAAATAAATAAAGAGAGGACACATGTCAATTTGGGACAAAAGGGAGAGCTCTATAAATAGCTCCTTAACAAGACCATTAGGGGAGGTTTTTTGGTACTAGTGTGAGAGATTACCCCTAAAATAGAGAGAGAAAAAGAGAGAGAGAGGGAGAGAGACCAATACTTCTATGACTCGGGTCGGACTTCCATATTCACCCATTCACATTTGGCGACCACAATGGGAGTCCGATTTTGAGTCCAGCGGAATGCACTCAGTTCAGGATGCCTCAACCGCATCTGGAAGGAACGTTGAACGAATCGCGGAGCCAGATGGAGGGTACGTCTTGGTGGACCATAATCCGATTGATAGCGATTGTGAAGAGGCGAGGGGGAATGAAAGAGTTTCAGTGGGGATTCCGAGTACACAGGCAGCGCGACCAGAGGGCAGCAAAGGAGCTGGCGCGTCGACCAATAAGGAAGCACGAAACCTAAGCTTAGAAGGCATGCAGCAGGAATTCGAAGTACACGCGAAAGATAGCAACAATTAGTAACCATGATGAAGCATAAAAGTAATGCATCAACACCTAGTGAGACAGATTGACCACTGGAGTAATTGGCGAACCAAGCAGCACCAAAGCCACCGCTGGAGTGTCGGTACCCGATATTGCCAAAGAAACCAACAATGAAGGGATTATTTAACGACTATAAAGACTTTTCTTGAGAGTTGGGAAGCACAGGTAGGATATTGAGACCTTAGTGGTTGAAATCGGATTAACCTGTAACCTTGGTTGCCTGATTACGATCTTGTCTATTCTACGGTCCTTCTCTTCTGGTATATGGCCATTCAAGAACTGATACGCAACAACAGGGTTGAAAGAAAGCAACGCACATCTACACTCGGTGTTGTAAAACCTAGTTATCTCCAGTTGTATAATTTTCTTAAGTTATTCTTTTTACGACTGAGGTATAGACAAGTTGAGCATAGTTTACTCGGTTTACTTGTCAGCCCCCGCTTGTAAGTAGATTTACGTATGACCTGGAGCAATCTGTAGGAAGTCACTTTGTGTATTTCAAACTGATAGAGGACAGTTCAAACATACAGTTGATAATTGAGGTTGCAAAGCCGAAAATATTAACACAAGCCTTTAACAACGGTTAAAGCAACTCCTAGGCATGTAAAGGACGTCAGCTAGGGAAATCAAGTGCGTTACGATCTGTGGGGGATCTAGAGACGTAAGGAGTGCGACAGTAGCCAATTCACTAGGAGGGCTAGAGTTGGTCTCTGCTACATCCCAGATCAAAGTCTTATAGTGTGTTAGTGTTTGTAGACAGTTTGTATTGTGCGACATTCAATCTGGACGAGGTCCAGAGGTTTTTCTACAAGTTGTAGTTTCCTCTTTAAGAACATCTCTGGTGTCTTGTGTGCTTTACTTTCCGCATTATATTCTCTGATTATATAATTAAAGCAAACATAAAAAGTATGTTATCATTAAGTTGTTTGTTGTCCCCAATCCATCCTAAGGATTTACCAAGACTTTATCTTGCGTCGAACTGATACATTGTGATCCAACTCAGGTTATACAGATCTGGATATATTGTTAGGGCATTGTCCGGTCAAACCCACTAGCGTTGGTATGTCAATCTAGTTGTCAGTTTTAGGTATCAAAACACAATTCTTGATTTAGCCTACTAGAGTTTAGATTTCGGAAATGAGATATAGATAAAGTAGTATAGACCTTGAAGACGAAGACTGTGAAGACAAAGAAGACATCAATTATTCTTCATCGACAAAAGGTTAGTAGGAGTTATGACTTTTGTAGAAATTTTTTTATTCTACTTATTCAATCTTTCGAAATAGTCGGCTACTTTAATAGAGATATTAATAGCGACTGAGATCGTGTTCTTGTCTACATAACCATGTGTTATGTTGGTATTTTTTTCCCCTGAATACTAAGGCTACACGAATGCATGAGATAGATTCGATACCATCTTTTCATAAAAATGGTTTGCTTGCAAATTACTTGTAGGATATGGGTGAATCTAAAGGAGTACTCTTGAGCAAGAGTCCAGTGGATTATAGCTGAGGGCATAGAATACGTCTAAGTACTGGCCCAACCCAGAACTTCCAGTGGATCCAGTTAAACCCTAATTCTGAGTAACGACGGTTCACGAACCGGTTCGTGAACAGTGACTCCGGAAATTTCTCATGGGTTCCAAAACATCAATTTGTACACGTACATGTACGTACGTGAACCACAAATTCAATGCAGTTGGTCGTAATTCAGAAGGGCGGTTCCCGAACCGTTCAAGGTGAGTATTCTCTGGAATTTCACACAGATTAAACTGTGACTCCTTTATCTCTTAGTTGGACTTGGTAATCACGAATATATCCTATGTGGCCCATCTAACGATTCTCAATGAGTCAATAAGATAAAGATTATATGTGGTCTGTTGGATTTCTATCTTGAAGTGGTTAAGAGCTAATAAACTACTTGGCAGATAAATGTTTAATGAATTCCAATTGAGATAAATCTTTGTTTACTTGGTTTGCAAGTTTGGTTTTACCAAACATGTGGTAAAAGTAACTAGTTGTTTTATTCTTAAGCAACCTATCTTATTGAGCGCTATAAATAGAGGGTTTCAAGACGAAAAACCACAAGCATCAAGCATATGTGAAGTTTATTTGTGGAATTGATCGTAAAATCTTTTCACTTAGGTTCATGCTTGTTGTTGTATAGTCATCCTCTATTAGGTAGCAGTTCCTTTGTGGGATTTACCTAACGGCTATAAAGACTTCTCTTGAGAGTTGTGACGCACAGGTAGGATATTTAGACCTTAGTGGTTGAAATCGGATTAACCTGTAACCTTGTTAACCTGATCGCGTTTTTGTCTATTCTACGGTCTTTCTCTTCTGCAATAAGGCCATTCATGAACTGATACGTTACACATAGGGTTGAAAGGAAGCAACGCACGGCTGCACTCGGTGTTGTAAGACCTAGTTAGCTCCAGTTGTATAAGTTTCGTAAGTGATCATTCTTTTTAGAACTGAGGTAGATACAAGTTGGGCATAGTTTACTCGGTTTACTTGTCAGCCACCGCTTGTAAGAAAATTTCCATATGACCTGAAGCAATCCGAAAGGAAGTCACTTTGTGTATGTCAAACTGATAGAGGACAGTTTAAACATACAGTTGATAATTGAGGTTGCAAAGCCATAATCATTAATACAAGCCTTTAACAGCGGTTAAAGAAACTCCTAGGCTTGTAAAGGACGTCATCTAGGGAAATCAAGTGTGTGACGATCTGTGGGGATCTAGAGACGTAAGAAGAGCGACAATAGCCAGTTCTCTTGGAGGGCTAGAATTGGTCTCTGCTACATCCCAGACCGAGGTCTTATAGTAGGCTAGTGTTTGTAGACAGTTTGTACTGTGCGGTGTTCAATCTGGACGAGGTCCCGAGGTTTTTCTACAGGTTGTAGTTTCCTTGTTAAAAAAATCTCTGGTGTCTTGTGTGCTTTACTTTCCGCATTATATTCTATGATTATATAATTAAAGCAAACACAAGAAGTTTATCATTAACCTGATTGTTGTCCCCAATCCGTCCAACGGATTTACCAAGACTTTGTCTTGCGTCAGACTGATCCATTGTGATCCAAACTCAGGTTATACAGACCTGGATTTTGATTTTTGAGATCGTCCAGATCTGACCATAAGACTCACGAGCCCAAACGAAAACTTGGTAGTATTTCGGTACCCCTACTTTTTCAGTTGGTATCAGAGTCGGTGAACACATTAAGGACGTAACTGTATGTGTTATCGCGGCTTGTGAGTTATGGAACAAAGCATAAGAGCTTGTAACGTACCACCAAAGTTTGATGGCACAAATTACGTATGGTGGAAAACTGCTATGAGATCGTTTTTGCAAGCCCGAGATTTCAAAACCTAGGTCTATGTCGAAAGGGATACACACCTCCAACTATCCTGGTAGAAGGTGAGTCTGTACCCAAAGACATTGGCGATTATACTGACGTGGAAAGTCAAGTTGCCAAGCAAAACTATGATGGGATAAACGCTATCATTCATGCAGTAACACCTGATATTTTCCATCACGTGGCCACATGTGAAACCTCTCAGGAGGCTTGGGATAGATTAAGTACTGTGTTCGAAGGGAATTTAGCATAGAAAGAAGCTAGACTTCAAAACCTCATGTTTGACTGGGAGAATCTTTGAATGCTTGAGGATAATACCTTTGAAGAGTTTAACCACAATTTGTCTGAGATAGTGAATGCCTTTCACGCTTTAGGAAAAGCTATTCCAGAAAGGGACATTGTGTGTAAAATTCTGAGGTCTTTACCCTCAAGGTACAACTCAAAGAAACATGCCATCCAAGAAGTTCACGGCTTAACTATAGCAAGAAGGACCTTGTTGCTAAGCTGAAGATCTTCGATCATGAGCGATGAAGCTATAAGCACTCCGTGCACTTCCACTCTGAAAAATTGTCATGGGCTGATGAGTGTGAAGACCTTGACAATGAAGAAGTGGAAACTGAACTGTCTCTTATTACACAGCAACTTAGAGATCTTCTCAGATCTAGAAGAGCCAGGTAATTCAGGGGTAAAAGAACCTTACCAGCATTGAAACCTAATCCTGATCGGGATGAGGATGATCTTGCTGATGTGCAATGTTTCAAGTGTCGAGGCTTTGGACACATGAAAGACATATGCCCTAGTAAGGAATATCATAAAAGGGATAATGCTCTCTCTGCCCGGTTTGATGATATGTATGACCAACATGAATTTGAATTTGATCATGAAGAAATTTCCTTAATGGCAGATGCTTCAGATGAAACTGATGTCTTAATCCTTAAGTTAATCAGTAAGAGCGAGAACCTATTTCAAGAAAACATTCAGCTAAAATCTGGTCTTGAAAAGGTAGAGAAGACCCTTCTCCTGAAAGATCACGAACTTGAGAAATTAATTAGTGATCTCTCTTAAACTTTATCGGTTAAAGATAAATAAATTGATGCCCTAAAGGATGATCTCCAAAGACTGTCTGGTAGCTCAGATAAAGTAGCATCAATGTTATTTGGTCAAAAGGCCTTTGGAAATACCAATGGGTTGGGGGTTCAATAGTAACACACACACACACCAAGAACAGTACTTTCATTATGGCTGGATCTGGTCCACCATATAATGGAAAAAACAAAGGTGTACCTGAGAAAGCTAAAACTCAGGATGAAAAACCTTCCAAGAGTTGCAAGTACTGTGGAAAATCTGGACATGTCCAAGGAAGGTGTCGTCTGCTTAAGGGAAATAGAAGAGATGTGAACAAGCTCCAAGCCGACATGGATAAAATGAACAAAGACCTGAAGCAATTCAAGGGCGCGTTGAGAAACGTGGAAAGTTCAAGAGGAAATGAAAAGGGTAAGAAAAACTCTCAACCCGAATCAGTCTCTAGCAACCACTCTACAATCAACACCCCGTGTGAGTCTATACTCACACTCAAACTGCTTAATCGTAGTTAGGGAATGCATCCTCACATTATGAATTGTATGTGTGAGGCATGCAGTTGATATCAGGAATCCGTTCCTGGTATTGTGGTTGTTCAAGTCATTAGTGGAAATACTATAAACATATTTCCCAAAGAGTTCTACTCCATGGAAATCTGCGTTTCAGACTGTATAAACTTTGTCTGTCAGAGTTCAGGGGTTTTAGTTTGTGAATCGGTTCGTGAACCGTTCGCGTCGCAAAAATCTGGAAGATTCCCTTAAGTATTTAGATAAACTAAAACTCAGTCCTCTTGAATATATATATATATATATATATGTGTGTGTGTGTGTGTGTGTGTGTGTGTGTGTGTGTGTATCGTTCATACGATCCAGTATGTCATAATCAGATATGGCTTATGTTACAAGAAGTGTTACGAGGAGTTATAAAAGTGAAGTTGTGAAAGTTGAGCTCTGTGAAGGGACTACACGCAAGAGAAAGAAGACTCATGCAGAAACTTTGGACTACATCCGTAAGTATCCTGATCCAGAGACTCATGCTATTAACTCGAGATAAACAATTGATGAATACACTCATATGAGAAAGTACTTTTTGTATAAAATCGATTACGAAATGAAGAAAGCTATTTTCCATGAAGACAAAGCCTAAAGCTTCAGAAATTGCTCATTATACATCATTGTTACGTGCTTTAACTAGTTTTCTGAAGAGGATACTAGGAATACTGCACGCATCATAGATGATTTCTTTGATGAAGTCACTCGAGATTGTGGAGACAAAAGTTGATCATACAACTTTGTTATCGTATCTTCATATCTAAAAGTAGTTTTCCTTTTCATGCTTTTTAGAGTTTTTCAGCATGTACTACTTTATATTTCATTAATAAAAGTTATTTTTAGATGAGTATTAATGATGTTTGCAATACTTGATTTGTCTACCTCAATCTTATTGCAATACATATTATTACGTACCTCGGTAGTGATGCAAAGTTATGTCTATTACAAAAGTTATGTTTTTTCTCACGATTAAGAAACTTTTGATTATATGGTTTTTTAGGGTTTTCACAAACTCGGAACCATATACTCTTTTCCAAAAATCTGGCTAAGGAAAGGAGAATATAAACAAAGGAAAACTGGATACATTAAATTGGTTGTCCAAGTTAGGCTTTGTATGTTGTTCTTTATTGAATAACACCACATTGGGGGGGGGGGGGCGGAGTTCTTAACTGATCTTGCGCTTAATAACAAATCTTTTTGGGGAGCGTGGATGTGGAATATTAGGAGAAAAGTGTATTTCTCCAAAGATGAATTAACTTAGAAATCTTCGTTCTGATTTCCTAGTCATGTCATCTTAAACTGGTATGCGAGTACTTAACTTGATCTAGTTTTAGGTTTGAAACCCTAGTCTCAAACTACTTTGTCATATTTTTTGTGAGAAATAAGGGGTGAATACATATGGTTCTTGTTCGTGTGGCTCATAACCATAGGGGGAGAACATCATGTGCTTACTTGCTGTACTTTTAAAAGTATCAAGTAAGGGGAAGTAATTAAGTTAAGAAGAAGCTTTGTATCAGGTATGAATAGAATCACTTTAAAAGCTTTGATACACATACTTTAAAGTTTGCTCAGATTCTTACTCTTTGCACAAACAACATGTGGGATTACCATATTAACCCATGTAATCTTGAGAGTACCTTTGTGGTTGTTTGAGCTGGATATGTTGTAGGTGCAGTTTACGAATTCATCAACAAGAGTTAAACGAACACATCAAGACTCAAGAGAGAAGTTGAAGTATTCAATAAATCAAGAAATCAAAGTACGTACATCTGGTTAGTACTTAATTGTATATCTTTTGAATCCATATGTAAATTGGTTTTGTCACTAAAATTGACAGAGAAGGAGATTGTTAAGGCATTGTCCGGTCAAACCCACTAGCGTTGGTATGTCAAGCTAGTTGTCAGTTTTAGGTGTCAAAACACAATTCTTGATTTAGCCTACTAGAATTTAGATTTTAGAATTGGGATATAGACAAAGTAATAGAGACCTTGAAAACGAAGACTGTGAAGACAAAGAAGACATCAATTATTCTTCATCGACAAAAGGTTAGTAGGAGTTATGACTTTTATGGAATTTTTATTTATTTTACTTATTCTATCTTTAGAAATAGTCGGCTAATTTAGTAGAGATACTAATAGTGATTGAGATCGTGTTCTTGTCTACATAATCATGTGTTATGTTGGTATTTGTTCCCACGAATACTAAGGTTATATGAATGCATGATATAGATTCGATACCAGCTTTCCATAGCAATGGTTTGCTTGCAAATCACTGGTAGGATATGGGTGAATCTAAAGGAGTACTCTTGAGCAAGAGTCCGGTGGATTATAGCTGAGGGCGTATAACACGTCTAAGTACTGGCCCAACCCAGAACTTCCAGCGGATCCAAATTCTGGATACGACACGAAACCGTTATGAACAGTGACTCCGGAAATTTCTCCCGAGTTCCAAATCATCAATTTGTGCACGTACATGTACGTGAACATAAGATTCATTATATCTGGTCGTAATTCAGAAGGGCGGTTCCCGAACCGTCTAAGGTGAATATTCTCTGGAATTTCACACGGGTTAAACTCTGACTTCTTTATCTCTTAGTTGGACTTGGTTATCACGAAAATATCTTTTGTGATCCATCTAACGATTCTCAAAGAGTCAATAAGATAAAAAATACCTCTAGTCTGTTGGATTTCTATCTTGAAGTGGTTAAGAGCTAATAAACCACTTGGCAGATAAATGTTTAATGAATTCCAATTGAGATAAATCTGTGTTTACTTGGTTTGCAAGTTAGGGTTCACCAAACTTGTGGGACAAGTAACTAGTTGCTTTATTCCTAAGCAACCTATCTTATTGAGTGTTATAAGTAGAGGGTTTCAGAACGAAAAACCACAAGCATCAAGCATACGTGAAGTTTCTCTGTGGAATTAATCGTAAACTCTTTTCACTTAGGTGAATTCTTGTTGTGGTATAATCATCCTCTATTAGGTAGCAGTTCCTCTGCGGGATTTACCTAACGACTATAAAGAGTTCTCTTGAGAGTTGAAAAACACATGTAGGAGATTGAGACCTTAGTGGTTGAAATCAGATTAACCTGTAACCTTGGTAACCTGATCACGTTCTTGTCTATTCTACGGTCCTTCTCTTTTGCAATAAGGCCATTCAAGAACTGATACGTTACACACAAGGCTGAAAAGAAACAACGCATGGATGCACTCGGTGTTGTAAGACCTAGTTAGCTCCAGTTGTATAAGTTCTTTAAGTGATTCTTTTTACAACTGAGGTAGAGACAAGTTGGGCATAGTTTACTCGGTTTACTTGTCAGCCCCCGCTTGTAAGTAGATTTCCGTATGACCTGGAGCAATCCAAAAGAAGTCAATTTGTGTATGTCAAACTGATAGAGGAAAGTTTAAACATACAGTTGATAATTGAGGTTCTAAAGTCGGAATTATTAACACAAGACTGTAACAGCGGTTAAAGTAACTCCTAGGCTTGTAAAGGACGTCATCTAGGGGAATCAAGTCGTGACGATCTGTGGGGGGGACGATCTGTGGGGGGGATCTAGAGACGTAAGGAGTGCGACAATAGCTAGTTCACTTTGAGGGCTAGAATTGGTCTCTGCTACATCCCAGACCGAAGTCTTATAGTGGGCTAGTGCCTAGTTAGCAATTCGGCGAATTGTTCGCGAATAATTCGCGAATTGTACGTTATTCGCGAATAACGAATGAAACGTCCGTATAAACCAAACACCGACCTCTATTCGCGGATTATATGGACCTCACGATTTAATCGCGATTAATTCGCGATCACGAATTATTCGTTCTGTAAGTTCGGCGTTAGATTTTTTAGGTTGCTGTTAGTAATAACGTTTACTAAAAACATGTACCCACAATGAATCGAACCTAAGACCTGAGAGGTCGTGCCCAAGAGTCTAACCACCATTCCAAACAGTTGGTTGTTGATTATAATTCTTATATTTTATATATAATCAAATTAAACCACTGATTTTGGTCATTCCCATCACATATCCATGTTAAAATATAATTTTCCACCATATAAATCTATGCATATACAAAAATTAGTCTCTAAGGAATATAAATACTAATTAATTTATTATATGTAAGGGCCGAATTTTCAGTACCGAATTCACATTTCTAAATCGAATTATACACGTACGTATGCCGTTCCGAATTACTAACGAATAACGAACCGTTGACCGGATTTTTGACCGAATTTCCATTCCGTAAAAAACGAATTTACACGTACGTATACCGTCCCGAACTTGTTCCCGTATCCCGAATTGCTAACTAGGGGCTAGTGTTTGTAGACAGTTTGTATTGTGCAGATTTCAACATGGACGAGGTCCCGAGGTTTTTCTACATGTCGTAGTTTCCTCGTTAAAAAATCTCTGGTGTCTTGTGTGCTTTACTTTCTGCATTATATTCTCTGATTATATAATTAACGCAAACACAAGAAGTACGTTATCATTAACCTGATTGTTGTCCCTGATCCATCCAACAGATTTACCAAGACTTTGTCTTGCGTCGGACTGATCCATTGTGATCCAAACTCAGGTTACACAGATCTGGATATTGTTTTCTAAGGTCGTCCAGATCTGACCATAAGACTCACGAGCCCAAACGAAAAGTTGATAGTATTTCGGTACCCCTTCTTTTTCATTTATAATGCGTTATATTGCAGGAATCTGCCTTAGAGTAAAAGGGAAATGCTTTTATAGGGAGTTTATTGCTAACTTTGAAGCTGAACAATTATAATGCTTAGATATGGAGAAAGCATTCATATGAACGAATAGTAAGGGATTAGGCAAGGTCATTTCGAGTTTGGTTGTGAAGCTGTAGTACGATCCACAAATAAATCAGAACTGCGGTTATAATCAAAGAGATTTGTAACTACCTTACTTTTACAGAACCTCTAAAGAAAACAACCCTATTTTTTCTGACTGGGGTCACCAAATTCTTTAAATTATGTCTTTATGTTCTTGTGTTCCTAGAGACAAAATCACTTAGAAAATTCCATCCTGAAGTTTGATAATCATATGAACCCTATAAAAGAATGTTAGAAAACATGCCTGCCTCACTTGATTCTAGATGAAATTCAGGAAGATAAAACAATATGTAAACTTCATTAATCAATTGACTTATCTTTTTGTATTAAAAAAGGAGTCATCAACCAATCCTAAAACATTTCTAAGTAATGGATAACCGAAACATGCCACTGAAAGGATCTACTGAGACAATGATATCATGTCAAGAGCGTAGGAGGTAAGATGGGCAGTTGGTCAGATCTAGTATGGATCGTACATGAGTGTTAAAACCTTTGCTAGAGATCGATTCTCCATTGGATGCCTTGCTACGGATCTTGGTTCCCCGCTGTGAAACGAGTTCGTTACGTAGTTTGAGAATCATGTTGATTCCTAGATACTCTTTGGAATCATTAGTTATGGATCGTGAAATATCGCAGCTGCCGGCACGAAGTTAGCTGGGCTTCTTCCTTGAGTCATGTCATGATCGCGCACTCGACGAAAGAGCATCGATAAGGTGATAACCTGGGGATTTCAGTTTTGAAATACCATTCTTTCTTCTAAGAGTGCCTAACTATCGCACCGAGACTTCAGATATAGGTGGGACACCGTGAGATGGGTAGTTTATTTGGGGTATTAGAAGGACTTGTTGGGATCATCGAGTTACGAGTATTAGCATGCCCCATAGTTACCAACACCATGCAAAATCTACTTGGTCAATTATTTACAATTTTATATGCACCTTTGAAACTTTGATAACCTCCTATAGATGCCATATAAAACCAAGTCTCAACCAAATCTGAAATATGTGTTTAGTAACTTTTTCTAAAGCATTTTCTTAAAGAGGTATTAATTTGGCTTTTGATAGTTGTGAAAACAAAAACAATCTAGGCCCACCCAAATTTTTTAATGATTGGTTTTGTATATTAATCTTGTTATGTTTATTTAAAAGATAATTTATACCTTAAGTGGGCAAATCGAACTTTACCTAATGTGCACCCTAAAAATCGCGCGGAACGAAATAAGGGCTTGATACCCGTTTTTTTTTCTTTTTAAAATGTATTTACCGCGATGCTATACTCAAAGAACGATGGTTCCGTTTCTATTAAAGGAGAATCATATTAAAGATAAAACCATGAACCGTGGGTGCAATATCTTCCTTTGAAAAAACAGAAAAAATAACAAGATATATTGCAACAATACTTTAATAAAAATACAATACGCCAACTCTAATCATAAATATAAACAAATACATTGCCAGAAAAAGCAATACGCACAAAATCTGTTAACGAGATAACTATCAACTGGTAGAAAAACCTTAGTCCAAAACAAACATTCACTAGACAAAGAGATTAAACTTGACGACTTTGCCTGCCTAATGTAATCCATGGATGATTTTAGTCAAATTACCTTGTTCTAAACATAAGGTTCTATTTTTCTCTTACTGGGAGTGCTTGGCATGGGTTTATATGCTTCTAACGAACCAACATTAAATTTTGACGAGAAAGCCCTAGATAAAGAATGAAAGAGAGAGCCCTTCTTTCATATGCACCTACTAGATGCGAAGAAGAGGAAGAAAGAGAGAGATAAGGAAGGGCAACTCGAGCTCAAGCCCTAGAGCTAAGCCCTAGATGAGGTAAGGGAAAGGAGGAGATGCTTGCAAGGCACCATAATTACCTTATACAAACAACATAAGGTGTTCACTATTATAAATCGTTTGTATAATAGTTTGTGTTATATTATTTGTACCGTCTTTAATATTAATAATTTGTGTTAAAGCGGTGGTCTGTAATTTTGTGGTGGTGTGGTGGATTTGGTTTTGAAACGGTGTTGGAAAACAAATGAAGAGGCACTAAAAGAATGAAATTAGGAAACCCTAAAACACAGCTGGTGAAATAGTAAGGGAAACGCAGTAGAAGAATATGAGTAAACCCAAACAACAAACGGTTAAATAGTAGGACGATATAATAAATTAATAAATATAAGAGATTGGATTGTGATGATTGACACTAAATAAAACAAGTTGTTGATGATATGTTCTTAGTGGTTGGTATATAAATATAAGACATAAGATAATCGAACCCAGAAATATTCGTATATCAGTAAACACTTGTTATTCTGAAAATTCTAGTATTGATGAAATTAAAACTACCTCTTATGTATCTAAAACTCAAACACTTGTTATTCTGAATATTAAATTAAAACATCTAGAACAAAGAATACAGAATATTCAGATATCTTCGCAATTGTCCTCCTCCTCCTCTCTTAACCTATCCTTCAACTTTTGTGCAACAGTCACCATATAATAATTATTACCCTCGGAATTGTATTGATTAATTATTATACCCATTTTTGTAAAGCAGGTTGCATAGATGCTAACATCCGGACGAAAGAAGACCTTTAAGATAATCCCAATTCAGATAACTTTGGTGCAATACTTTATAAAGTGTCTCTTGCATGCATGCTCACCATTTGTACTAATTACAGAATAGTTAACCTCGTTTCCTATCATCTCTTCATCGCTCAAATTTAAACCTCTCTCGTTATTAACGATTTTTGTCACTTCATCCTCGTTACAGTAAAACATAAATGGCTTTCTCTTAGGCCCATCTACTATGAACCCACCAAATACTAGTTGGCATGTTATTCATGGATATCGGCACTGTGTTTAAGATAATTCTCTCTCATTATTAGCGATTTATGTTGTTTCATTTTCGTTGTCGTAGAATATAGATGGCCGCCTTCTGTTAGGCCCATATGCTACAAACCCACTGAATACTATTTGGGCAAATTCTACATGGATATCAAAACCGGGTACAAGATTAGGGTCCGTATAGGTAGAGTCCTTAATTTTTTCGGCATACTCGAAAGTATACTCGGCACAATATTCAGGAGTTATAAGCGCTGACCCTTTTTTGACATTTTTCCTTAGCTAGCGAATTATTGTTTGTACCAATAAGTAAGCCCGGCGCAAATAACAAGAATCTGGTTAGGAAAATTTCCAATCACAAACACCTTCAAGCTATTTGACCTTGTATAACGTACCCATTCATGTCTCCAATACCCATGAATGCGGTTTCTACATCTCCTTCTCTTACCGAAACCATAACGGACCGGACTCATAAATCGGCTGACACACACTTTTTACCAGTTTCTTTTCCATTTGTGGCTATTAGAATATTCTCAGAATTCATAAATGTGAACCCCGTTGACCCATGGCCAATCAGTTTGTTTTAAAACGTTACTTTGAATCTTTTTGTGTGTTTTTCATGCGTAGATTGATTTCTATTGAAAAAAAATGCAACACATGAAAGCTCATAAGATTGGCTTGGTTTCACCTAGCTAATTTAACCTTGCTGGAAGTTAAATTGTCTTTGAGTAGAAGCCTACGAGTAAGGCCAGGAGACGATCGATAAACATACTGAAAACCCGACGGTGGTAATCATTTTTTTTATTAGTATTATTTTTATTAAGATTTCATATTATAATATCTTTTTTGTTACATAAACATGAACTTAGATTATGTTATGGTGCACAGAGTATAAACCTTCAGTAGTAAACTACATGTTCATCTAAGCCACTGATGTTTTGTTTCTTATATATTAGGGTTAGATTTTATAAATCAAAGGTTTCTTATAAGTAATGAACTCATTGTTGCCTTACTAGTGAATATAAACTTAACTAAGCCTACAACTATGGTTTTCCATCTAAATATAAGCAGCATTGTCAACCCCATATGGATCCTTGTGTTGGGTGTACATAAACCTAAGTCTTGCAATTCGATTTATTTGAATATTTTATACTTACTCCATGCTAATATTTAATCTTACCCCTTAACTATTGAGCACTCATTGAATCTTACCCATAATCGGTTATGTTTTCTACCCGATTGTGACTGCGCTAATTAGCAGATACGAAGTGGCGTACCAAGTCTTGCAGCAATACCTCGTTAGTATTAAGTCAACTTGGATGTAAAGGCACATACTTGGACTGATAAAGTAGTCATGTTGAAGGAGTAGTAGTGACTTTTTCTCGTTCAGCTTGGACTACACCGATTAGCTCATCATTAACTGGCCAAATAGAATGTGAATCACGGTACATGATTTACATCACACCTGTAGTAAATTAAGAGAATCTGCAGCTGGGACGTGTGAGGAAAACAAAGTTTGTGATGGATTATAGGTAAGGTTCCAAGAAATCCTTTTCATTTTTCTTATGAACTTGTTTTGGAACGTTGCTTTGAATATATTGGTGCCTTTCATGCGTACATTGATTTCCATTGAATAATGCAACACATGAAAGCTCCTAAGATTTTCTTGGTTTCATCTACCTAATTTAACCTTGTTAGAAGTTAAATTGTCTTTGAGTAGAAACCTAGAAGTAAGGCTAGCATATGAATTTACGCATGCTGAAAACCGACGGTGACAATCATTGTTTTTTTGTTTATTTGTTTTTCTTTTCTTTTCTAAGATTTCATATTTAAATCTTCTTTTTGTTCCATAAGCATAGACTTAGATTGCATTATGGTACACGAAGTTTAAACCTCGTTTATAAACTAAATGTTGTTCATTTAAGCCATTGATGTTTCGTTTCTTATATTAACTAGGGTTAGATTCTATAAATCAAAGATTTCTTATAATTAATGAACCCATTGTTGCCATGCTAGTGAAATATAAATCTAACTAAGCCTAGAACTATGATTTTCTACCTAAATAAAAGTAGAAGTGTCAACCCATCTGAATCCCCTGTATTTGGATGTCGATGGAATTCAGGCGTCCATAAACCTAAGTCTTGTACTATGGTTTACGTGAATATTTATACTTACTCCATGTTAATAGTTAATTTTACCCCTTAGTTAATGAGCACTCACTGAATTTTACCCATAATTGGTTACATTTTCTACTCGATTGTGACCTTGCTAATTAACATGTAATAGTGTATCAAGTCTTGCAACAATACCTTCTTACTATTAAGTTCACCATGAGGTACAAGCACAGACTTGGAATAATAAAGTAGTCATGTTGAATAAGTACTCAGTAACGACTTTATCTCGTCCAGCTTTCACAACACCAATTAGCTCATCATTAACTGGCCACGTAGAGTGTGAAACGCAGTACATGATTTAAATCACACCTGTAGTAAACCTTAGGTATGCAAACCAAACTCTGGTAAGTAAAACTCTCTGGTAGGTTTCCACGACTTGTGCAGGACCTCCTAGAGAATATCAAAATCGTATTTCGTCTCATTGTGAAAGTGAAACACTAGATTGTTGTTCCAATTAAAGCAACTTTGTATTCGAATTTTTATGGCCATCTTTCCAAATCTAACCCATCTGTGTGATCCAAATCAACAAAATGGAAGTGGGTTTCGATTCCAACCTCTGATAAATCATGTCTTGAACAAGTTGTATTGGAATATGAGATGAAAAAAGGCTTTGCTTCAGAAGTGGAAGTGCTTCTATTTCTCCAAAACAAAAGTCGATCCCAGAAGTTATAATAGGGTGTTTGGACTTTTGATACACATTGAGAAGTTACTTTTTGACTTAACTAAGTAAAAAAGTCAGAAGTTAATTTGGCTACACAATTTTAGATCGACTTCTAGAAGCAGGAAAATTAATTTTTTTCTGAAGCAAAATCTCAGTGGTTCTGACTTATGAGATTTATTTCTGCTCCTAAAGAGGAAAAACCAGAAGCGCTTCTGATATTCAAACATGCTATAAACAAAAAGGTTTTGGTTCAGAAAATGTTAACTTTCCGGCTTCCAAAAGTTATTGGGAAAATTGGTGTTTGGTACTAACATTTTGTCCAAAGTTAGTGTTTGGTCTAACATTTGTCCAACTTAGCTTTTGGTACTTGGAAATGACGTTGACTTCCTTTGACCGGAGTTAAATTAATTATGTGCTAATATATTATATGAGTTTACAAGAGTACCCCTGATATGGGCCTAGGATCCAACGACTCCAAAAAAACAGTAAATGTACGGTCCAGATGGAACAAATGAACACTACATTAGACCACCGCCATCACACAATATCACCATCATCCAAAATTGCTTTCATCGACCATCCCCATTAAGGCATTAACAATGTAACTTCTTTGCCTGCCTTCTTTACTTCCTCGTTCTCATCGTCATTAATGAGAAGATTTATTCATCACTATTTTCCAACACGACATTCAAAGATGTCCTCATGTTGTTTTCTTTTTTGTGACGAAGCAACCTCTAGATTTTTCCTCTGATTTTCTTTGGAAAAATTATAGCTTCATGAATCCAGAAAGTTGTCGTCAATTTCATGTATTAAGTGAAGTTATGGGTTAAATACGCTGTTTTTAGATATGGGTTTTGATTGTCTCAGTCATTCTTATCTTTTGGGTGTCTTTTGGAAGCTGACGACTAATTTAGAGATCTGAAAACTCCATTGATGAACCTAATCGACCGACTAACAGTTCAATAGAAGAAGATTAAACAAATGAAAAAGCTTTACAGAGATCAAAAAGCCAAATAAGATGAAACTCCACGTACCCTTGCCTAAGGCTGTTCACTATGGATGAGAGAGAAATCATCCCAACAGGGTTTCTCCAGCGCCCCTCCCGGACGCCTGTTTTCTATGGAGGAACCCTTGGAGCGAGGGAAGCTATCTCGCTCAGCGAGGAAAGCTATATCGCTTCACCTGAGCGAGGGAAGCTATCTCGCTTGACCGGTCAAAACCAGTCAAAGCGATATAGGTTTCCTCGCTTTCCAGAAAACCCCAAATAAAACCGAGACCCTCGTTTTCTCCTCCTCTTCTTCTATCTTCTTCTTCTTTCTTCCTCCGCCATTGTTCCTGACCTCTGCTACTTCGAAAAATTGAGATAAAGTGTAGGTTTTTTTTAAATCGACGGAACGGGGACGTCCAAGGGAGGTTCTAGGATTTGATTTCATCCATAAAAATGGCTGCGGTATGTTCTTAATTTTTGGATGAATTTTTTGGTTTTTTTACATGAATCTAAGCTATAATTACAAATATAGTTGTTTGGTGTTTTCTGGAATGATTTGTGTGATGATAAATGTCGAATAATTTGAGTTTCATTGAAATTAAATTTTACAGTGATAATGGGAGATTTTTGTTAGGCGATATAGGATGTATCGCGAGAAATGTCAAAATTGGTTGTAGTATTTTTGCGGCTTATGTTGAATGTGATGATATACGGCTTATGTTGAATGTGATGATATAGGTTGAATAATTTTTTCCTAGGCGGTAGATATGTGGAAATTGGTTGTAGTATTCTTGCGGCTTATGTTGAATGTGTTACACCATGTTGCATGTGTGTTTGTTGTCTTTGCGGCATATGTTGAATGTGTTAGAACATGTCGATTGCTTTTATTGATTGTGTATTTGTATATTTTAGGGGACGTATCTCGGGGATAATTTATCGTTCAAAGGCATGAATCATCGGTGTAGTGATGCCATGACCGATGTTCGTTCTCCCCAATTCAAAACCAATTGGACCCAGCTTTCTGAGTTATACAATATAGTCACTGCAGATAACGAAAGAGCGCAACATATATTAGACCGTTGTGGGTTTTCGGCTATGTTCCATGTCAAGCTATTGAATGCTGACAACCAAACGGCAGAGGCTATAATGGAGCGGTGGTTTAAGAAAACCAAGACTTTCCATTTTCCTGAATTCGAAATTGGTCTTACTCCGCTAAATTTTGTAAGGGTCACAAAAATACCAATAGGGGGAGGTAGGGTAAGACCAATTTGCGGATTTGTAAGCAAACAAGAACGTATTTTGTATGATGAGCAGTGGTTTTCGGGCGCCAAGGCTTGGCGTGATGGACTTGAGCAGGCTCAGATCGCGGCTCAGATCGAGAACTCGGAATTGGAATGTAAACCGGTGCCACCATGGGGAACCAAAAACATTGATGTGATTAGTGGGCATATAGTTCGTTACATACAAGGGCGAAAAGACATGAATAACAATCCAATCGCTGACGAGTTAACCAGAATGTTTTTATTCTGGTGCATTGGTAAATGGTTGGTCGGAGAACTACAAGGCTAAAGAAAGGGTGGCTACGCTATTTGGTAGACTTGGATAATGTTGGCAACTACGACTGGGGGTGGGCTGCATTGGGAAATTTGTATGAACAACTAGATAAGTGGAGTAGCAAAGCGTCTAATGACATGGGAGGTATGTGGATGATACTCGAGTACTGGTACTACTTCTACTTTCGCAACTGCCAGCCCTTACCTAAACGCTCACCGAATGTGGAACCCGAGGCGGCAAGGCGTGCGCCATTCCCCGCCCTTGCATTGTTTGACAAAACAAACATTGACCCGGCCGAACAAGTGGCGCTAGATAGGCATAGTCTTTATATGACTAGGTTGAATATAGATTCTCGAACCGCCAGCACCGTTGAATGGCAACCGTGGATTACGGACGCTCACTGCGACGACCTATGGTAGTAGAGGCCAGAAGGGTGTCAGGTTATTTATCCTATCATTTGAATTCCATGATTGTTGTTTGGTTTTTTGCTGGATACTTATCTTATTTACAGTGATGTGATTAGTGGGCATATAATTCTTATTTGCATTACTCTTAATCTTTAATACATTCTGCTGAAACAGTTGCGCTAACCTAGAGCAAGCGTTATAGTGCACTATGATACGCAGGTGTTTCAAATGTACAATTATTATTATATCCAGTGTAATTAGATTGATACACAAACACTGCAACCTTCCAAAATGCATGTTAACCATGTACTTGTGTAACATAATCTCGCCACACACCGTAAGGAGCCTCGTACTTAAACGTGCGGTGCTTCTCCGATGAGAAAATGTTCTTTGACCAAATCATCTACAAACCATGTAAACAGAAGAAACATTTCATAAGTAGAGAGTTATATAGACTCGTACTTTAGTTGGATGAAATCACCATATTGTAGAAAACTTACCACATTAGCCTCATCATAATTAGGATGTTCTTGGCTGCATCTTATAACATAGCTATGAAAAGTTCTCATGTCTCCCTTGATGATATGTCGTCTATTCATCAACGCTCTTATCTGACGACCATTAGGATTTCCACCGCTCAATTCTTCAAACTTAGGTACAACCGCAGCCCATAAATCTTGGTTGTTAAGATTTCCTCCTTCTAACTTGATTGCATAATAAGCTTTGATGATATTGTTATCTTCATTGGAGTGGAAGTTACGTCTCCCAATATTTATCATATTTATGTTTAGATAACAATGATTTATTTTGAAACGAGAAGTGGGGTGACGTTATATAGTGAACGCAAACTATTTGTGACCATAGAAAATATATTTGAGTATGAGATAATCTTACTTGCATTAACTTGTGACCATAGAAACGTGATTCCCTGGATACACCTTATCTTTTTTTTTTTTCTGACAGGGTATAATCACTTCAACCCCCACAACTAAAAAATGTATTGTCTCTTCACCCATTTCATGCTCGCTTTAATTACTTATGTGTAATCGAATAAGCAAATCTCCCAAATAAGGAGCTCCCCAGTTCATTCAACATGGTGATATTTAAAAAAACCCAATATATGTCGAGTACGTCTCAAGGCTGTACAGGGTTGTATACATGAAAAATCTGAGTGGGTAAATGTTATTCAGGAGGCCGGAAACGCGAGTGTAAGCGGGGTGTAACCACATAGCTACGACAAAGCCAGCCGGTGTAACAGGGGTGTAATTTAAAAAAGGTCAAACTGAAAGCGAGGAAAGCTATCTCGCTTCCCAGAAAGCGAGGAAAGCTATCTCGCTAAAGTGCAAGCGAGGAAAGCTTCCTCGCTTTATGAGCGATACATCTTTCCTCGCTTTCCTCCCAGTTCCGGGAGGGACACTGCGCTTTCGCAGTGGGCGTGAGGGAAGAGGAAAGAGAGGGGAGTATAGGCGATGTAATTCTGTCGCTTTCATCCCTCTGTTTCCTCCATAGTGAACAGCCTAAGCCAAAAAGCCAGCAAAAGCTTTTCAATACGAGCAACTTTATTCTGTGAATCAGCACACTGAAGTCTGCATCTGTACAAAAATGACCAATATGCTCTTATCATATCTCACAATGAATAACTTTAATAAGTCCAGTCTACCCTATCAGATCGCACCGGTTGAGAATGTGCCATCCGAGCTTTCTCCGGAAAATCACATGCCGGATGATAAAAGGGTAATTTAACTTATCAGCTTCCACCTCTTTTCTCCACTGTTTACACTTCTATCTCTCTCTCTACTGTGATCTGACAGATTGAATAAGTCAATCAAAACCCTCGTAATTTCCATCAAATTCTGCAAAACAAGAAAATTCATAACTAGGTATATTCATCTCTTTGGCATCATAGACAGATACAATCTTAACAGAATTGGTATGTACTTTTATCAAATCTCTCTACTTAAATTGACATCAAACGAATTAGAATTTGTGAACCTTGATTGATCCTTGAGAAATTTGGATCGGATTTTGTTGGATTAAATCGTATAGCTTAGAAATTTGGATCGGATTTGATGTTTAGTTTAATTTCAGTGATGATTTACAAGAAGGTTGAAATTTAGGGATTTGTATGAAATGAAACGAGATGAATGTAACGATACGGAATAATAGACCAGACGAAGAAGAGATTGATAGAATGACAAATTCAGTAGTGATAGATACTTCATTTAGACTTGTGAAAGTTGTTTCGTATTTTGTTATATTCGTGGCTGGAGCTATTCTAGGTTTAACAGCAAGTTCACATGATATGTTTTATCCTAGAGGGCCATCATCATCGCCGAATCGTTCTGAAGAAAATTGTTTAAATTGTCCAATTATACCTTTGAAACCAGTTACTCTAACTCATACAATGACTGATGAAGAATTGTTTTGGAGAGCTTCAATGGTACCAAGGAAAGATGGTTATCCTTATGAAAGAACTCCTAAAGTGGCTTTTATGTTTTTAACTCGTGGACCTTTGCCACTTTCGCCGTTGTGGGAAAGATTTTTTCAAGGCCATCAAGAGCTGTTTTCGATTTATGTTCATACGGTTCCTGGTTACAAGCTTAATGTATCTGAGACATCTGTTTTCTATGGGCGCCAGATTCCTAGTAAGGTATGAATTATTTCCCTGTTCTTCGATTTTCTTTTTTCATTTGATCCAGTGATAACTTAGCATGCTTTAGATTTGGTTAGTATCCAAGTATGAGTATATACAATAGGGAGACACTTTAAGAAACTTACATTGTGGGCTTCAGCTGTACCTTGTTACATTAGGTTAGTTTTGCATATATGAAAAATTAGTAATGAACTAATACCTTCCCTGAATGAGGAATTGAAGATCTCAGTTCGCTCCTAAGTGGATAATATCTTGGTCAACCCTGGCTACTTGAGCCGTTCAACTCCGGAGATATCACTCTAAATGAGCAGATAAAGTCTAATTTACAAAAAACCATATTGAAATCTTTCGATGTCTGTGGGATAGATAACAGGAAAGTGGCTAAAGTACTCTTGGTTAGTTTGGCAGGATGGCTTCAACCATGAATGTTATGGAATAGGTAATCATTTCCTTCCACAAAAGAATCGCCCAAGAAAAGTCTAAGTTGTCACTAAGAGAAAAAGCAACAAGGAAACTTTGTTTTAAGAAATTTAGATTTGTTTCATCTTCCAATTTTTAAGATAGATTTGATTGCTTGATCAATTGTGATATGAATCATCTGGTTCTTGTGTCCTACGTATTCATTGTCAAATGAATCAATAGAACTTACAAAAGAGCCGTTCTGGTTGTATGATTTTATTTTATAGAGGAATCATGATTAGGGTGCCATCTGACAAGTTTTAGAACTAGTAAGGGAGTATTTCATTCTCAAATAAAAAATATGGATTTCTGTCGGAGCTGTGAAGCTGTTTCGATTAGTCGTGGAAGTCCTTGTAATTTCAGGGAAAAAAGAATTTTGTCAACTGATTATTGTGGAAGAAAAGCTTATCCTAGCGTAGAAACTACTATCATATTCCTCGAGATAAATCATTCATTTTACTACCATTCCTCTACATTAGTTTTTGTTGTTTTCATTATTCTTATGGTAATTATTTTCTCCGATTGCACACTATGGTTGTGCTCTTCACACTGAAAATGTGACAAATCATGTATACGTTTCAGGTCATAGCTCATACTGTTTTCTACAACAGTTCTGATAATCGTTATTGCAGAAAATTTTACCTCTTGTATCCGTTGCAGTTCCGTTTACGTTGTTATTAGAGCAAGCACTATGGTGGCCTAAGCCTTCTCTATTGAATAGAGAAAGGGGAAGGCAGAAATGGCGAAAAAATGGCAACCACGGTGGTCTTAGCTATTTGGAGACGGAAATCCGATTTCCGCCACAAAATTTTGCGGAAATTGGATTTCCGCAGAGAAAATATTATAAGGATTTTTGAAAATTTTACGGAAATCCGATTTCCGCCCTGCGGGAATTGGATTTCCGTCTCGCTTCTCTATTGCTATTGCCTGCTACGAACCCGTAGCAGGCAATAGCAAAGCCAACCAATTTCTCTATTGAATAGAGAAATTTTGCACCATAGTAGTTGCATTTCTCTATTCAATAGAGAAGTCTCCCCAAATAGAGAACCATAGTGCTTGCTCTTACACCAGTTTTTATTCTAGTTAATGGACCCTTTTCATGTATTTCATGGCTAACTTTTTCATTGTATGCAATCAGCACCGTTGAGTAACTACAGCTAGGATTATAAACTATTTCAGAATTGTAGACATCAACGATAATTTGAGTGTGGTGTTAACCACCTGTTTTTCCGTCTTTCTTATCTTTCTTTTCAGGATGTTCAATGGGGAGACATAACACTAGCAGACGCAGAGAGACGTCTTTTAGCCAATGCTTTGCTTGATTTTGCAAACGAGCGGTTCGTTCTTCTTTCAGAAAGTTGCATTCCAGTGTACGACTT
>JAJJMA010279293.1:0-51914 GCA_023529015.1 Papaver nudicaule | reverse complement strand
CAGTTGATAGCCATCCGATTAGACACTTGGCAAGATCATAACGGTCCTTTTGTCTAGGCCAACTTGTCTTCGATGTGTTTTATATTATTGATTAGGTTGAATCATCCAAAAGGAGCTTAAAAAGTGTTAAAAGGAACAAAGGAGCAAAGAGTGAAAAGAGGAGAAAGGCCAAAGACTAAGTTCTTCTCATTCAAATGCGGATTTTCTTGGTTCTACCTTGAAGAGAATTGAAATAGGAATGTAGAGGGTAAAACCCCTCGGGACACGTGTCTCGCATCTAAGAAGCCTAACCACACCAGAAGATCGGCAGCGAAGCCTCGGACTGAAACCAAAGAGGAAGAGAGACCACACGCGGACGAAGCGGAGACTCGGAAGAAAAGGACTCGGACCGCACCGAAGGACCGAAGCCTCTGAGTCAGCTTCGGAGCGCCACCGAATAAACCGCCTTACTTGACAAGGACTGACACCACCACGATTGAGTCTTTTGTCTTATTAGCTGTAAACCACTCAAGCTCGGCCTATATAAGGCGAGCTTGGAAAACATTGTAAGGGTTGGATTCTTTTGGGTAGAACCTAAGCGGCAAGAGTGGGATTAGGTCTGTATCTCCTCTGGTTCCTTAGGTTTGCAATCCATGTAATTACAACACAGAAATTAATACAAGTCTTTATGCATTTAACCTTTGATTACTGTTATTATGTTTACCTTCGGTATTGTTCTTATAGTCCTCGCACCATTGAATCTTGTTTAAAGTTACTGTATGTATGAGCAGATCTGATGGATATGGTACCTTATGTACCTATGCAGATTTTTTAGTCGTACAGTTTGGCGCTAGAAACAGGGATGATTAAAACAACTTAGGGTTTGCCTGTGATTTTTAGGGTTTTCAAATTCTTTGCATATTTTCTTGTCTTTTGTCAAAGATCTTCAAAAGCTTGTTTTTCAAAAAAGAAGCTCCTGTACCATAAGCATCTAAAGAACCTTAAAGGCTTTAGTATGTTTATGAGTTTCTAAGCACAACATCAGATGGTAAGATCATCCATTAAGAATTTCAAGACCTTGGTGTGATGAAGCCGATTTTAAAAGGGGTAGTTGGTTCTTTCTTTGAACGCTTAACAATGAAGTCTAACCCTGAGAAAAACGTTTATGAAAAATATCCGTATGTAAATTAATTTTAGGGTTTTCAAAATTTCTATATTTGGAAATAAATTTCAATAAAAGAAACCATTGAGAAAGATGATTTTGGCTAAAAGACAAAACATGCAGTTAAGAATATATCTAAAAAGGGCAAATACGACCTACTTTAAAATTCGCCAGATAAAACCGTTGCAGTGTATAGATTTACATGGCCGACAAAGTACACTGTGCTAGCCGCCTTGGACCTCACGGGTTTTTTGTTTTCTGACAGGTCATAACCAGAATGGCTTCGAAATCGGACCAGGCGCCGAGGCAGCAAGTAGGATTTTCGGAACAAGTCATCGGCATGAAATTGCAGAACGAAGTACCAGCGCAAATCGCTCATTGCAATTCGATGATTCATACAAGGGAAAGCTTCAGCTCAAGAAGCAGCAGTATTGGGGGAAGAATTCACAAAAGAGACAAAGATGGGAGAGAAATAATGATTGTTACCGAAGCAAGGAAATTCGAGCCATGGCAGTTAAAACCAATAACTTATTCGGCAGCAGACCTTCCCGAAGATGGCCCAAGTAATAATCCTTTGGTGATAACAGTAAGCATAAATAAGAAAACAGTACCAAGAATTTTGGTAGACCCAGGTAGTTCGGTAGATGTATTATTCGGAATGGCTTACAGGGAATATTTCCAGAATATTCCACTAGTGCCCTCGGATTATACCATCTACGGATTTAATGGAAGAGCGTCAAAACCAAAGGGAGACATCTCATTGCCGGTGAACGTAGCATCGATGGAGTTGAAAACAACATTCTGTGTCCTGGACATAGAATCGCCATACAACACGATCTTGGGACGACCATGGCTGCATGGGGTCTTAGGAGTGCCCTCTACATTGCATCAGAAACTCAGATTTCCAACCCCCGAAGGTGTCGGAGAAATCAAAGGCGAGGGCTCGGAGTCTAAAGCATGCCACGAAAAAGACATCGATCAAAGAAAAAATGCGCGGCGCAACCGAAGAGAAAGGTACCGACAACAAAAAGAGAAAATGATTCGCGAGGAAATTAATCAGGTAATACAAGGCAAAAAATAAGTAATTACGAAGGAAGCACCGAAGGACCCCAGTGCCATGAATGAAGACACTCCGAATTTCACCCCAACAGAACCTACCGAGGATGTAAACATCGGAACCAACGAAGATCCGAAGATTGTAAAGATTGGAACATTGATGACGAAGGAGCAGCGAGATGAACTGGAGGACTTGCTGAAGGAATATGCTGATGTCTTCGCTTGGAAAATGAGTGAAATGCCAGGAATAGATCCTAGCTTGGCATGTCATCACTTAGATATAAACCCGTCGGTACGGCCATTCAAGCAGAGACCTCGAAAGTTAGCAGACGTTTACCAGACGGCGGTTGAATCTGAGTTAAATAAGATGATTGAAACAGGAATTATCAAAAAAATACAATACACGGATTGGATTTCAAACATGGTCATCGTACCAAAGAAAAACAAAGGAATGCGTATATGCATCGACTTTAGTAATTTAAACAAGGCGTGCCCCAAAGATCCACATCCCCTACCCAGCATAGACCAAATGGTGGACGCAACAGCCGGCCACGAGCTATTAAGCTTCATGGATGGATACTCTGGTTACAACCAGATTCCTTTGGCGGAAGAAGATCAGAAACACACGGCGTTCTTAACATCCAACGGGTTATACTGTTACACCAGAATGCCATTCGGGTTAAAGAACGCCGGTGCCACTTATCAAAAGGCCATGGAGAATATCTTTCGTCATTGGTTAAAAAAGACCGTCGAAGCTTATGTAGACGACATGCTAGTTAAAAGCAAAAAAGCCGACACCCATGTGAAAGACCTGCGAGAAATACTGGAAAAAATGCGACAAATTAACATGAAAATCAACCTAGCAAAGTGCATCTTCGGGGCCTCTGGGAAATTCTTGGGATACATAGTCACAAAAACAGGCATCGAAGCAGACCCGCTAAAGGTGCAAGCAATCCGAGAAATGCCCTCGCCAACAACCATAAAAGAGGTGCAAGCTTTAAACGAGAGATTGGCTGCTCTTAGCAGATTTATTGCACGGTCTTCGGACCGATGTAAGGACTTTTTAGCATTCTAAAAAAGGGAGAGCAATTCGTGTGGACGGACGAAAGGGAGGCCGCATTTCAGGGGATCAAAACTTACTTAGCAAGCTTGCCAGCTCTGCAGCGCCCAGAGAAAGACGAAAATTTAAAACTATACATAGCCGCGAATAAAGATGCCATTAGTGCAGTGCTAGTAACAACTAAAGAAGAAGAGAAGCCAGTATACTACATCAGTAGGACACTTTTTCCAGCTGAGAAGAACTACACCAAGTTGGAGCAACTAATTCTCGCGCTAGTAGTAGCAACGCAAAAGCTTCGGACATACTTCCAGGCTCATAAAGTAATCGTGCTGACGAAAACACCAATCGAATCCATTCTGAAAAATCTCCAAGCAGCAGGAAGAATTGCAAGATGGAACGCTCAAATTGGACAATATGATGTGGAATATGAAATTAGAACGGCATTAAAATCGCAGATCATCGCAGACTTCTTAGCCGAGTTTCCAATAGAAGAAGATTACGAGGAAGAACCGATTTTGGGGATCGAAGATGACGAAGGGCCTGATGACCTGCTGGAACAGTGCCATCCTCGGAGATGGGAAATTTTCATTGACGGTTCGGTAAACAGCGATGGCCGAGGGGTAGGCATAGTCTTCACCTCACCCGAAGGAGAGCGCACCGTTTTCGCACTTCGGTTGGAGTTCGAAGCAACCAACAATGAAACTGAATATGAGGCAATGATCCATACTTTAAAACTCATGATTAGCATGGAAATTCAGGAAGCACGAATAACAACGGACTCACAACTAGTGGTACGACAATTGGATGGAAGTTACCAATCCAACGATTCGCTGTCCAAATATAAGAAATTAGCAAGAAGGTTAATGTCGAAAATTCTGCATCTCAAAATCCGACACATCTGTAGAAAAGACAATAGGCACGCGGATACTTTGGCATTCATTGCCTCCAAAGTAACAGATAAAAATATAATCTCCATCGAAATCGGAAGAATAAAGAAATCATCAATAGCAGCCGAAGAAGGGGAGCTAGTGATGGCCATTCAAGAAGAGTACGACGACTGGAGAGTACCCATAAGGAAATACTTGGAGAACAGAGAATTACCAAGCAATCCACTGGAAGCACACAAAGTAACTAGCAGATTTGTTAACTACCGACTCATATACGGGGTCTTACACCGACAATCATTCTTGGGACCACTATTAAGATGTGTACACCGAGTAGATGGAATTGCACTAATGAAAGAGCTGCATAGTGGAGAAGCAGGGACTCACAGTGGTGCAAGAGCACTGGCACAGCGAACCAAGGCTCAGGGATACTATTGGCCATATATGCATGCCGACGCAAAGAGCATCTCTCAAAAATGTGACCCATGTCAAAGGTTCGCTAAACGAATCCATGCACCAGCCACAAACTTGAATTTGGTATTGAGCCCATGGCCCTTTGCCAAATGGGGGGTAGACATCGTCGGCCCATTCATTCCGGGAACAGGACAAAAAAGGTACATTATAGTCGCAACTGATTACTTCTCCAAATGGATCGAAGCCAAAGCTCTAAAGAATCACACATGACGAGAAGTATTTACCTTCTTCTGGGAGAACATATTCTGTCGATTCGGAGTACCTGCAGAGATAGTCTCGGATAACGCCCAAGAATTCCTCAGCGCTGAAGTTAAAGAACTGCTAAACCAATACAACGTAAGACTAGGTACCTCGACGCCAATATATCCCCAAAGTAACGGCCAGGCAGAGGCAACAAACAAAACAATAGGAGACAACTTGAAAAAACGAGTATTGCCCCACAAAAAGCAGTGGTGCGAACATCTGCACAACGTACTATGGGCATTCCGAACCTCACAAAGACGAGCAACGGGAATGACTCCTTTTCACCTAACATATGGGACTGAGGCAGTATTGCCTACAGAAATAATGATACCAACGGATAAGTACAAAGCGTGGGAGCAGAACCTGTCGGCAGATTTAATATATGCAAAATTGGATGACCTCGAAGAAGAAAGGGAGGAGGCTCGGCAGCACATCATTAATTACCAGAAAGGAGCAGCCCGAGGATACAACAAAAAGGTAATCGAAAGAGAGTTTCAGCCTGGCGAACTTATACTACGAGAAATACCGCCATACCAAAAAGGAAATGCAGGAAAACTGGAGCCAGTTTGGGACGGCCCGTACAAAATCAAGCAGAAGGCAGGAAAGGGAGCGTACAAACTAATCGACGAAAAAGACGGCCTCAGGCTTGGCAATGCATGGAACGCAAAATATATAAGGAAATATTATATATAAAAATGTATCGAGTATCCCAGAAATGAAAGAGAATTTTACACGGCGAGAACGCCGAATCAAACTCTAAACGAATGATTTGGTCAAAGGCTGTAAACGCCGAGGCAAAAAACGCCATCGAACAAAAAAGGCTGTAAACGCCGAGGCAAAAAACGCCATCGAACAAAAAAGGCTGTAAACGCCAAGGCAAAAACGCCAACAAACAAAAAGACCTCGCATAGCAGGCACAGAGCTGATGCTCATATAAATCGTAGGGGACCTACGAGTTATATGGCGCGGTCCTCTACCCACAAGACACCCCGTTAGCGGTGGGCACCTTGAATCAAGGCTACATAAGCCGAAGATACAATCGTACCCACTACCAAATGACCACGAGAACTTCACATTCTCGGGCGTTGAGGGGACGATAAATGGGATTAACATCTACCTATAGAGGAAGATGGAACCCCGAGGCAGCTACCTCGCTCTTGAAACAAGCAGCGACGTACGCAGCCGAGGGACCCCTCTAAAAAACTGAGCCTCAGGGGGGGGGGGGGCTGGTAAAGATTCGAATGGGTCGAACTTTAGGTCGCGATAAGAGAAAAGTGCCATGTCTAAGCTCCAGCCTTGACCGGCACTCCCCCATCGTGTTACTTTATTATCGAGAAACGGGGCATCCATTTTAAAAACTCTTACATTTACTTAGGCTAAAGGTTATCATGGCGCCACCATGCCCTCTAGGAGGATAAGAAAATATCTTCGGTACCTACCTAATGTGTTAAAGGCAAGATGGTGATCCCGCTATCAATAGCCAGTGTTTTGCTTGAAACCAGTGCGAGTAACTTAAAGCCTTTGGGAGGGGTGATCCGTACGCCCCCACTAGCTTGGTTCACTATCTCCCACATCGAAGTAAGCCCCGAAGTTGCACTTCAAGTAACCATAACAGCCAGTAAAGAAAAGCAATGGTAGATAAAAACACACTTCAAAAGAAAAAAATTCAAAAGAAACAAATTGCAGCGAGTTACGCTCAAACATAAGAAAACAAGGGAAACAGAGGCAAGGCATCCTCTACTTAAGAATTCTTAACAATTTCCTTGGTGGCAGCACCATCCCCAGCAGCAACAGCAGGACCAACCTGAGAAACCGACGCACTGGGGCCATCGCTATCCCTTATCGGTGAAATAGTAACCCTCGGAGTACCAGCAGCTAGGCCGGAAGCATCAACACTCTCATTCTCCTCGATTGTTTCACCCTTATCTTCACTCGGATTCCCGACCGACAGTTCATTCTCATTCTTCTCATCCTCGACGTCACCTTCGCCACCTTCACTTTCCATCTCCTCAAGGTCACCATTTTCCCTCGCAGCCTTCAGTCGCGCTACTAACACCTTAACATCTGCGGAAGGAACAAGTCCTTTATCGGACTCTAGGGAGGCATCGGGGTCATCTTCGCCATTACCATAGTGGGGAGGTTGCATGCCAAAATCCCTAAACAGGTATCCACCATGTTGACGGCTAAACATGGCCGTTCGATTATCTTCCCCGTTAATATGACTTTGGAGCTTCAAAACTTCTTCGTTAACAGATGCAAGCTTGCCCTCCTTCTCTTCGCAAACACCTTGCGAAAGACGGAGCTCGTTTTCCTTTACACTCAACTCGGTGCTCAGTTTCGAAACCCGTTTTTTCTCAGCCTCCAACTCTTGTGCATAACCATCCCGCTCTTTGACAACACTATCAAGACGTTTCTCCCATTCCTTCGCATCCTGTTGTAAAGCCTGAATATCCACATCAAGACGGATAATCTCAAGACCTCGTGCATCAGACAGATCCAGCAGATACATTCCATGATGTTTTTGCTACAGAAAACATATAAAACCAAATCGGTACATAAAACGTACGAAACATGGAAACAAAATCAAAGCAAAAATATACTCACGGCTTCAATAAATGCTTGATGTTGGGAAGTAGACGAGGCAAGAACTTCTCTATCCCAGTTGCCAGAAAACGCTTGCGAAAGAAACCTAGCCGCTGAAGGATCCAACGGATGCTTCAGAGGATCTTTAGCATAGGTTTTCCAATGTTCGGAAAGATCTTCGGCATAAGGGCCGGGAATAGAACTTCGCTCAAGGAGCTTCCGCGCCTCTTCCGCCGAGCAAGGCCTTCGTACAAAACCAACAGGAACTGAACTTGGGACCGCGACAGGTCGGGAGGATTGACCCAGCGAAGAATTTACAAAACAGTCGTTGGAGCCATATTGATTAAAACTTATGTCAGTTGGGCAAGGATTAACAACCCGGGCCTCGGCAAATACAGGAGCAGAGGGTCCCTGCGGCGGCACAGCATTTTGGGGACGTGTCGCCAAGGTAGCATCCCGAAGAACTAGCTCATTTGCAGGCATTACTTTCTGCCTCTTCAAAGGTTCGAACTTCTCATCCTTGGTACCTCCACCATCGGTCCTTTCCATGGACGTGGCAGGAACAGCTACACCTTTGCCAGCAGTCTTTGCAGAAGGCCTCTGGGAACCAACAGTTCGAGAAATAGTCTTCACAAGCTTCTTGTTCACACAGCTAAAGGCAGGTTTCTCCCGATTAGGGTCGCACAAAGAAAATTTCATCACACCATCGTTAACCCGGAGCACTTCACTCTGCTAAAAAGTAGCCACAATGGTCAGGTTCCAAAACAGAGGCAGACATCCATACCTAGAAAATAACCGAGGCATATAGTGTTTTCTCACCAGACCATCTTGGCCCCTTTCATCAGCCAGCTTCGAAGGTTCTTTCCTTTTCCTCGAGTGATTGGTCTGTTCCTGAACTGATGGACTCCCCAGCTCGAGCTTCCGAAAAGAAAACCACATCAGTAAAACTGCCAACAGAAAAGGGACTATGTATATATATATATATATATGTATGTATCATTTGTCACACCTTCTCCTTAACAGCAGTTATCTTCTCTTGAAACCTTTTACGTTCTTCCTCGGAGAAATGAATTTTATAAAACTCAACAACAGAAAGCTTGTGTTCCTTTTCAAATTTTGTTCGTTCGATTTTCTTCTTCTTGTCTTCGTAGCCAAAAAGAACAGGACCTTCGATAAGCACGGGCTTAGAAAACCACGCTTCATCGCCGGGATGACGAAGAAGCATATTCGCTGTAGGCCCAGAAAAATCTACGTCGTCCATAACATGCGAAGAATCAACTGCTTTGACCAGGCTTACGCCCCAGGGGGTCTTCGGTGCAAGCAAGCTCCTTTCTACTTTATAGTATTTGAAAAAATTCACGGCAGTCCAAAAACCTGGTGAGCGCTTAAGCTCCTCGGGAAACTTTTCATAATAATAAGATTTGCCATTCGAGCGAGCGACCCACTCTCGAATGACTCGGATAGAATTCCCGTCCAGTTGCATCACGCCGCAAGAAGGATTGATTCGAGAATAAATCTCATAGAAAAGAGGATTCTCGGGGTCATATAACGGAATCGGAAGACCGGAGCCAAGTTGTTCGCCGGAGACAATTATCTTCCTATCGTTACACTGATGAGAAGAAAGCAATTCAGGGGACAAATTAACCTTGCCCAAACTTCTGCAGGGGAAAAGATTTGCATTGAAACCATAAACCTTGGCTCTTTCTTCCCAAGTAGATTTCTGAGAATCAACCATCTTCCGGGGAAACTCACCGTCATATTGCATATTCACTTCAGGGACCTGATAAGCAAAGGAGAAAATAAGAAATCACGAAAGCTTATAAGAGCAGATCCAAAAGAGAAAGATCGAGAACGCTAAGAATATCACAGAAGACTACAGAAGAAAAAAGGGGCAAACAAAATTTAAATAAGAAGACACAAGACCGGCGCAGCCGGTAAAAGGTAGAAAGTGAAGATCTCGAAATCCTTAAATTCCACAGGTGTCGGCCAAGGAAGTTAAAATACCAGACACGTGTCGAAAGGGAGAAAGATCCAGAGAAGTTTCCTTCTCCGAACCTCCTCGATCTTCGTACAAGGAAAGAGGCAAACTGTAGAGGGTAAAAACCTTTCGGGACACGTGTCTCGCATCTAAGAAGCCTAACCACCCCAGAAGATCGGCAGCGAAGCCTCGGACTGAAACCAAAGAAGAAGAGAGACCACACGCGGACGAAGTGGAGACTCGGAAGAAAAGGACTCGGACCGCACCGAAGGACCGAAGCCTCTGAGTCAGCTTCGGAGCGCCACCGAATAAACCTCCTTACTCGACAAGGACTGACACCACCACGATTGAGTCTTTTGTCTTATTATCTGTAAACCACTCAAGCTCGGCCTATATAAGGCGAGCTTGGAAAACATTGTAAGGGTTGGATTCTTTTGGGTAGAACCTAAGCGGCAAGAGTGGGATTAGGTCTGTATCTCCTCTGGTTCCTTAGGGTTGCAATCCATGTCGTTACAACACAGAATTTAATACAAGTCTTTATGCATTTACCTTTGATTACTGTTATTATGTTTACCTTCGGTATTGTTCTTATAGTCCTCGCACCATTGAATCTTGTTTAAAGTTACTGTATGTATGAGCAGATCTGATGGATATGGTACCTTATGTACCTATGCAGATTTTCTACTCGTACAAGGAAGCCAACGGCGAAAGAATCAAATCATTCTGAAATCGGACAAAGAAGAATATGTGAAGATAATAAATCAATGACGGTTTAGTAACGAAGAAGGATTCCTTGATCATATTTCTCTCCTTGATAAACAACTTTATCTACTTTCATATTTGTCTTACCCTTTTTGTGACTTAAACGACAACTAAAACACTACTCCTCGTGGGAACGAACTACATTTGCTACTATATTATTTTTTAATTGTGTAGAAGATAAGAGAATTAATTTAAATAGGTTACGACACCCATCATGTATCTTGTAACTTAGTACACCGGAAAAGTATACCAACACAACTCATGGTTATGTAGACAAGATGACAATCTCAATCATTATAGTATCTCTACTAAAGTAGACGACTATTTTGAAAGGTAGAATAAGTAGAATAGAATAAATTCCATATAATGTCACAACTCTTACTAACCTTTTTTCGATGAAGAATATATGATGTCTTCTTGGTAATCTCTGTCTTCGTCTTCAAGGTCTCTACAAATCAAGAATTGTGTTTTGACATCTAAACTTGACAACTAGCTTGACATACCAACCTTAGTAGGTTTTGACTGAGAAATGCTCTAACAATTAGAACATAATTACAATGCTACAATTAAATCTGGTTTGATGCTGCTGAAAACATATCTGGTTACACTGAAGAAAAATTCAAATTCGATGCTTGTGTATTTCGATAAAGCTAGATCTATTACTCATCAACTTACAGAATTTGATAGATCTATCTCTGATGAAGATCTCGTGTTTCATATCTTATAAGGATCACCTTCAGAGTTCAATGCTTTGGAAACATCCATTAGTACACAACAACTTACGAATGTTGGTTGAGTAAATGCTTTCATATCTTATTCTTGTTCAGAGTTGTTTTACTTATTGGGATATTTAGACTTTGGGTCCCAACTTTGTGACCAGTGTGGCATTTGGGTCCCAGAAAGTTTGATATTAGAGTTTGAGTCCCAAGACCATAGTTGACCGTCTTGACTGTTAGATCCATTTTATCCGACGGCTATAGACACACTAGATCTGATGGCTAATAACTAAACAAAATTAGATCTAAATTCTGTCGTCTGTTTTATTTGTTTTGTGTTTAACAAAAAATTTCTTTGATTACGCAGACAAAGTATATTTCTTCTTTTCTTCTTCGTTGTCTTTCTTCTCATGTATTCACAGAGTTGCAGTCTTATAGTCCCATGAAATCCCCACCCAAAAAGACCCGAATTTTAGAAAGAAACACTCTTCATAACCATTTATTTGTGAGTTTTGATTAATTTGATTATTAATGTGTCTGTGATTTTTGAGTGATTTTGTTTGTGGGGTTTGTTTAATTTGATTCTTTAAAATATGGGTTTTGAGTTTCACCGTTTTGATTTTTGGGTCGTTTAGGTTGATTTGATTGTTAACGCAGTACATGAGGAAACAACAGAAAATTAGGGTTCTTATTTACTAAAAAATATATTCTAATATGGTTATTTGGGTAATTTCAATGGTTCAACAGTTGTTGTAACGGTCAAGAGGGTCAACTGCGGTCCTGGGACCCAAACTCTAATATCAAACTTTCTGGGACCCAAATGCAACACTGGTCACAAAGTTGGGACCCAAAGTCTAAATAGCTCTTACCTATGTTGCATGGACACGGACACGTGACACGGTTACGACACGACACGGTTACGGGGATACGTCAAATCTTGAAAATGAGGGTTACGGGGACACGTTAAATAGCACACACCATTAAAAATAGATTTACAACAATCTTTTCAACAAAATGACGGATCTTATTTTAAAATAATTTAACTATTGATTAAATAAAATTAATATTATTAAATAACAAGCATGTGATTCATGAATGATGTTTCAAATTTCAACAAAAGAGAAAATATTTGCATCATATTGTATTTATTTTCCTTTTTCAAACTAATATGAATCATTTATGGCGTGTCCGAAAGTGTCAGAGAAGTGTCTGAAAAGTGTCCAGCTTCGAATGTCAAGGGACACATGATGTGGCGTGTCCATCGTGTCGGACAAGTGTCAGACGTGTGTCGTGTCCGACACGGTTACGACAACTTTTTAGGCGTGTCCGTGCAACATAGGCTCTTACTTATTTTATAAGAACTTAGAGTAAATGATGAATCTACATTTGATTTTACCACAACTTCGGCGAATATTACTTAACAACAACAGGTTCCTTTATTTCATGTGCTTCATAACCAACAATCAGGTTCTCTCCTGGTATCAATAATGTAGTTGCTAGAAATTTACTAGGCTCAACTACCCCGACATTTTTATTCATGTACGCACTAATGATATCAAACAACACTCTCCAATGGAAGCCTAAAGGGAGTCTGTACTCTAAGGCAAGAATACACCACCAAAAGTTCGACCTCTCTCTAAAAGGTAAAGAGTCCATGTTTATAGATATTACAAACCCTCAATGATCCAGTACTACTTAGCCAGAAAACTTTGTCGGTTACACAAAGAAGTTCCTCCGACAAGCGGAGGTGCAGGACCATACGTCTTGCGATTACATGGTTCTTATACTTGCTGGCTCCGATGATGATTCGTAGCCTCGGACTTGCATGCGGAAGTGGTGCGGACTTTAAGAGGCATATGGATTATGGCATCCACATTTTGCCTTTTGTTTTTTATGAACATCGAGATGGTGGAGGGGATGTTTGCTTTAACTTGCCTCTAGCGGATGCTTTTCTACGATTGTTAATGACTTATATGCGTTGTGCGGTTCGATTAGTAACCGTTTTTGCTTGCGGATGTTTGTTTGGATGTCTTCTCTGCTTCTGACGGATCTTGTCTTCTTGCTATCATAGGTGATATGTTGGTGCGGTTGCTACTGGTGATGTGTTACGTCGTTTTGTGTGCCAGGGGTGAAATTCAATTTTCACTTGGTTTTTAGGAAATATAAATTCTTGGTGATGAAGCATTTGTTCTTCATCTCTTCCCTGAAAACTATTTTCATTTTTGAAAAGTTTTTTCTTCTGTTCTCGGTCTTCTTTCTTCTCTTCTGAAAAAGTGTCGCTGATAAGGCTTCTGATGTTTCGAAGGATTCTTCCAATATGAAGGTTTTACCCTAACTATTTATCTTTTTTTTTTAAAAAATTCCACTGGCGAATATCTAGTTGTAGGTGTAAAGCGTCGTGTTAGCACCATAATCTGGAACGGTCATCTTGATGTTGTTTTTCTGAATATGCCGATAGTTTAGCATGTGCTCGTAATTCCTCTTGATGAATTTGCAGTTCTTCTGCTGCTTTTACCACGTTCCTGAATGACTCATTTTGTTGTTCTTTCTTCGCTTAGAATGTTTTTCCGGAGGCTCTTGAGGTGGTTATTATTTTATTTTTTTTGTCCTGCCTTTTCTATTGTTTTATTTTTATTGTCCTTCTCGTGCAGTCCTCAGGGAGCTATCAGAATCGTCATGCGCTCCAAAACGGTTGAGGCTCCTTGAGAAAAAAAGTGTTCGGTTGAAGAATATGTATGGGGTTCTCCTGCAGTGTGAAATATCGGCTACTAATATTGTTGATTATGCGTCTTAGGCCTTTGGTGGTGTTGTTGATGATGATCCACTTTGAAAGACGAGGGCCCTGTTCTTTCTAGTGGTCACCTTATGATGATTGTTGTACACTAAAAATTTAGTAGATTGACAATGCCACTAGATCTGTCAAATTAAATGTGATAAGATTTCTGGTTCATGTCTGTGCGATAAATCATAAAATGTAATGCTTATATGATGGCTATCTACAATCAAGAAATTTGCGTTCCACCTTGCTGTTGGTGGTGGATCTTCATCGACATCTCACCCTGTTGGTTGGTTGCACTTTGGTAGCTCCCTAGAACTTTTGAACGACTTATGGTGTTACTTCTTTAACCTTACAATGCTTCTAATATTGTTTATCTTTGTTGTAATTAAAGCTTGTTTGTCTGCACTTATGCAAGCCAAACTTGTAAACATTGTTCCATGTTATATAGCAATAAAGTGTTGTCTTAAGTTTCGGAAAAAAAAAAAAAACTGCATTCCAAATTGATTTTAGATAAACTATCACAATTAAAAGAATTGAGTTGTGCGGTAGTGAAAAAGCAGGGGTACCGAAATACTACCAACTTTTTGTTTGGGCTCGTGAGTCTTATGGTCAGATATGGACGATCTCAAAAATTAATATCCAGATCTGTTTAACCTGAGTTTGGATCACAAGTGATCAGTCCGACACAAGACAAGGTCTTGGTAAATCCTTTGGATGGATTGGGGACAACGATAAGGTAAACAGTAACGTACTTCTTGTGTTTGCTTTAATTATATAATCAGAGAATATAATGCGGAAAGTAAAGCACACAAGACACCAGAGATTTTTTTACCGAGGTAACTACGACCTGTAGAAAAACCTCGGGACCGTCCAGATTGAACACAGCACAGTACAAACTGTCTACAAACACTAGCCTACTATACGACTTCGGTCTGGGATGTAGCAGAGACCAATTCCACCCTCCAAGCGAACTGGCTACTGTCGCACTCCTTACGTCTCTAGATCCCCCACATATCGTCACACACTTGGTTCCCCTAGCTGACATCTTTTACAGGCCTAGGAGTTTCTTTAACCGCTGTTAAAGGCTTGTGTCAATAATTCCGGCTTTGCAACCTTAATTACCAACTGTATGTTTGAACTGTCCTCTATCAGTTTGACATACACAAAGTGACTTCCATCGGATTGCTCCAGGTCATACGGAAATCTACTTACAAGTGGGACTGACAAGTAAACCGAGTAAACTATGCCCAACTTGTCTCTACCTCGGTTGTAAAAAGAATCACTTAAGAAACTTATACAACTGGAGATAACTAGGTCTTACAACACCGAGTGCAGCCGTGCGTTGCTTCCTTTCAACCTTTACGTAACTTAACCAGTTCTTGAATATCCTTATAGCATAAGAGAAGGACTATGGAATTGACAAGAACGTAATTAGGTTACTGAGGTGACAGGTAATCTGATATCAACCACTAAGGTATCAATCTACCTGTGCTTCCCAACTCTCAAGAGAAGTCTTTATAGTCGTTAGGTAAATCCCACAGAGGAACTGCTGCCTAATAGAGGATGACTATACCACAACAAGCATTCACCGAAGTGAAAAGAGTTTACGATCAATTCCACAGAGAAACTTCACGTATGCTTGATGCTTGTGGTTTTCGTTCTAGAACCCGCTATTTATAGCACTCAATAAGATAGGTTGCTTAGGAATAAACCAACTAGTTACTTGTCCCACAAGTTTGGGAAACCCTAACTTGCAAACCAAGTAAACAAAGATTTATCTCAATTGGAATTCATTAAACATTTATCTGCCAAGTGGTTTATTAGCTCTTAACCACTTCAAGATAGATTCCAACAGACCAGAGATAATCTTTATTTTATTGACACATTGAGAATCGTTAGATGGACCACAGAAGATATTTTCGTGATAACCAAGTCCAACTAAGAGATAAAGGAGTCAGAGTTTAGCCCGTGTGAAAGTTCCAGAGAATATTCACATTGGACGGTTCGGGAACCGCCCTTCTGAATTACGACCCAATACATCGAATCTGAGGTTCACGTACATGTACGTGTGCAAATTGATGTCTTGGAACTCAGAAGTGAAATCCGGAGTCAATGTTCACGAACTGGTTCGGGAACCGTCGTCACTCAGAATTAAGGTTTAACTGGATCCGCTGGAAGTTCTGGGCTGGGCTAGTACTTAGACGTGTTATACGCCCTCAGCTATAATCCACTGGACTCGTGCTCAAGAGTACTCCTTTAGATTCACCCATATCCTACAAGTAATTTGCAAGCAAACCATATTGCTATGGAAAGATGGTATCGAATCTATCTCATGTATTCTTGTAACCTTAGTGTTCGTGGGAACAAACACTAACATAACACATGGTTATGTAGACAAGAACACGATCTCAATCGCTATTAGTATCTCTACTAAAGTAGATGACTATTTCGAAAGATATAATAAGTAGAATAAAAGAATTTCCATAAAAGTCATAACTCCTACTAACCTTTTGTCGATGAAGAATAATTGATGTCTTCTTTGTCTTCACAGTCTTCGTCTTCAAGGTCTCTACTACTTTATCTATATCCCAATTCCGAAATCTAAACTCTAGTAGGCTAAATCAAGAATTGTGTTTTGACACCTAAAACTGACAACTAGCTTGACATACCAATGTTAGTGGGTTTGACCGGCCAATGCCCTAACAATCTCCCCCTTTGTCAATTTTAGTGACAACACCAATTTACATATGGATTCAAAAGATACACAATTAAGTACTAACCACTTAATTTCTTGAATTCTTCAACTTCTCCCTTGAGTCTTGATGTGTTTATTTAACTCTTGTTAATGAATTCGTAGACAACACTTACAACATATCCAATTCAAACAAGTTTAAGCTTACATGGGTTAATATGATAATCTTGTGCAAAGAGTAAGAACCTGAACAAACTTTAAAGTATGTGTACCAAAACTTTTAAAGTAATTCTACTCATACCTGATACGAAGCTTCTTCTTAACTTTATTTACTCCCCCTTACTTGATACTTAGAAAAAGTACAGCAAGTAAGCACATGATGTTCTCCCCCTATGGTTGTGAACCACAAGAACAAGAACCATATGTATTCTCCCCCTATTTGTCACAAAAATATGACAAAGTAGTTTGGGACTAGGGTTTCAAAAACCTAAGAAATAGGTCAAGTCAAGTACTCGCATATCAGTTTAAGATGGCATAACTAGGAAATCAGAACGAAGATTTCTAAGTTGACTCATCTTTTAGAGAAATATAGATACACTTTTCTCATAATATCCACACCCACGCTCCCCATAAAGATTTGTTATTAAGCACAAGCTCATTTAAGAACTCTCCCCCATGTGGTGTTATTCAATAAAGAACAACATACAAAGCCTAACATGGACAAAACAAATTAATGTTATCCAGTTTTCCTTTGTTTACAATCTCTTTTCCTTAGCCAGATTTTTGGAAAAGAGTATATGATTCTGAGTTTGTGAAAACCCTAAAAATCATACAATCAAAAGTTTCTTGATCGTGAGAAAAAACTTAACTTTTGTGATAGACATAACTTTGCATTACTACCGAGGTAATGGAAAAAGCTATGTATCAAGTATTGCAATAAGATTGAGGTAGCCAAATCAAGTATTGCAAACATCATTAATAATTATCTAAAATGAACTTTTATTAATGAAATAAAGTATTACATGCTGAAAAACTCTAAAAAGCATGAAAAGGAAAACTACTTTTAGATATGAAGACACGATAACAAAGTTGTATGACCTCAACTTTTGTCTCCACAATCTCGAGATATGACTCTATCAAAGAAGTCATCTATGATGCGTGCAATATCCCTAGTATCATTTTCTGAAAGACCAGTTAAAGCACGTAACAATGATGTATAATGAGCACAGCTATTCCTGAAGCTTTGGGCTTTGTCTTCATGGAATAAACCTTTCTTCCTTTCGTAATCGATTTAATACAGAAAGTACTTTCTCATATATGAGTACTCATCAATTGTTTCTCTCGAGTTAATAGCACGAGTCTCTGGATCAGAAAATTTCCGAATATAGTCCAGTGTCTCTGCAGGAGTCCTCTTTCTCTTACGAGTAATCCCTTCACAGAGCTCAACTTTCACAGATTCACTTTTGCAACTCCTCGTAACACTTCTTGTAACATAAGCCATCTCAGTTTATGACTTATTGGATGCATGAACGATATATATATATATCTTTCAAGAGGAGTGAGTTTTAGTTTTCCTGAAAGACTTAAGGGAATCTTCCAGATCTTAGGATGCGAACGGTTCACGAACTGGTTCACAAACTAAAACCTCCGAACTCTGACGGACAGAGTTTATATAGTCTGAAACACAAATTTCCATGGAGTAGAACTCTTTGGGAAATATGTTTATGGTATTTCTACTAGTGACTTGAACAACCACAATACCGGGAACGAATTCCTGATACCAACTGCATGCCTCACACATACAAGTCATAATGTGAGGATGCATCCCCTAACTGCGATTAAGCAGTTGGAGTATGAGTACTTGACTCACACGGGGTGTTGATTGTAGAGTGGCTGCTAGAGACTGATTCGGGCTGAGAGTGTTTCTTACCCTTTTCATTTCCTCTTGAACTTTCCACGTTTTTCAACGCTCCCTTGAATTATTTCAGGGCTTTGTTCATTTTATCCATATCGACTTGGAGCTTATTTACAGCTCGTCTATTTCCCTTAAGTAGCCGACACCTTCCTTGGACATGTCCAGATTTGCCACAGTACTTGCAATTCTTTTAAGGTTTTTCATCCTGAGTTTTAGCTTTCTCAGGTACACCCTTGTTTTTTCCATTAGATGGTGGACTGGATCCAGCCATAATGAAAGTATGGTTCTTGGTGTATGTGTTACTGTTGAACCCTAACCAAATAACATTGCTGCTACTTTATCCGAGCTACCAGATAGCCTCTGGAGATCATCTTTTAGGGCATCAATTTCTCTATCTTTCAGTGATAAATTTGAGGAGAGATCATCACTCAATTTCTCAAGTTCTTGATCTTTCAGGAGAAGGGTTTTCTCTACTTTTTCACGATCATCTTTTAACTGATTGTTTTCTTGAACTTGGTCCTCGCTCTTCCTGATCAACTGATGAACTAAAATGTTTTTCAAATCATCATGCTTAGATCGTTCATCTGAAGTATCTGCCATTAAAGCAATTTCTTCATGATCTAGTTCGAATTCATGTTGGTCAGACATATCATCGAACGGAGCTGAGAGAGCATTATCCCTTTTATGGTATTCCTTGCTAGGGCATATGTCTTTCATGTGTCCAAAGCCTCGACACTTGAAACATTGCACATCACCGAGATCATCCTCATCCCTAATATGATTAGGTTTCAATGCTGGTAAGGATCCTCTACTCCTGAATCGCTTGTCTCTAGTGGATCTGAGAAGATCCTTTAGTTGCTGTGTAATTAGAGACAGTTCAGTTTTCCACTTCTTCATTGTCAAGGTATTCACACTCCTCAGCCCAAGACAATTTCAGTGGTGAGGAGGTGCACATAGTGCTTACACCTTCAAAAGCGATAGATTTCTTATCATCTTTTCGCTCATGATCGAAGATCTTTAGCTTAGAGCAACAAGGTCACTTCTTGTTATATCTAAGCCATGAACTTCTTGGATGGCATGTTTCTTTGATTCGTACCTTGAGGGTAATGACCTCAGAATTTTACACACAATGTCCCTTTCCGAAATAGCTTTTCCTAAAGTGTGACAGGCATTCACTATCTCAGACAATTTGTGGTTTAATTCTTCAAAGGTATCATCCTCAAGCATTCAAAGGTTTTCCCAGTCAAACATGAGATTCTGAAGTCAGTTTCTTTTTCTGCTGCATTCCCTTTGAATACGGTCCTTAATCTATTCCAAGCCTCATGGGAGGTTTCACATGTGGCCACGTGATGGAAAAGATCAGGTGTTACTGCATGAATGATAGCATTAAGCCAATCATAGTTTTGCTTGGCGGCGAGAGTTTCCACATCATCATAAGCCGCTATGTCTTTGAGGATAGATACATCGTCAACCAGAATAGTTGGTGGTGTATATCCTGTTTTGACATAATGAAATCTCGGGCTTGCAAAAACGATTTCATTGTAGTCTTCCACCATAGGTAGTTTGTGCCATCAAACTTTGGTGGTACGTTACAAGATCTTACGCTTTGTTCCATAACTCACAAGCCGCGATAAACACAGACAATTACATCTTTTATGTGTTCACCGGCTCTGATACCAATTGAAAATGCAGGGGTACCGAAATACTACCAACTTTTCATTTGGGATCGTGAGTCTTATGGTCAGATCTTGACGATCTCAAAAATCAATATTCAGATCTGTTTAACCTGAGTTGGATCACAAGTGATCAGTCCGACACAAGACAAGGTCTTGGTAAATCCTTTGGATGGATTGGGGACAACGATCAGGTTAACGGTAATGTACTTCTTGTGTTTGCTTTAATTATATAATCAGAGAATATAATGCGAAAATTAAAGCACACAAGACACCAAAGATTTTTTTAACGAAGAAACTACGACCTGTAGAAACCTCGGGACCTCGTCCAGATTCGACACCGCACAATACAAACTGCTTACAAACACTAGCCTACTATAAGACTTCGGTCTGGGATGTCGCATAGACCAATTCCACCCTCCAAGCAAACTGGTTATTATCGCACTCCTTACGTCTCTAGATCCCCCACAGATCGTCACGCACTTGATTCCCCTAGCTGACGTCCTTTACAGGCCTAAGAGTTGCTTTAACCGCTGTTAAAGGCTTATGTCAATAATTCCGTCTTTGCAACCTTAATTACCAGCTGTATGTTTGAACTGTCCTCTATCAGTTTGACATACACAAAGTGACTTCCTTCGGATTGCTCCAGGTCATATGGAAATCTACTTACAAGCGGGGGCTGACAAATAAACCAAGTAAACTATGTCCAACTTGTCTCTACCTCAGTTGTAAAAAGAATCACTTAAGAAACTTATACAACTTGAGCTAACTCGGTCTTACAACACCGAGTGCAGCCATGCGTTGCTTCCTTTCAACCTTTACGTAACTTAACCAGTTCTTGAATAGCCTTATAGCAGAAGAGAAGGACTATGGAATAAACAAGAAAGTAATTAGGTTGCTGAGGTTACAGGTAATCTGATATCAACCACTAAGGTATCAATCTACCTGTGCTTCCCAACTCTCAAGAGAAGTCTTTATAGTAGTTAGGTAAATCCCACAGAGGAACTGCTACCTAATAGAAGATGACTATACCACAACAAGCATTCACCGAAGTGAAAAGAGTTTACGATCAATTCCACAGAGAAACTTCACGTACACTCAATAAGATAGACTGCTTAGAAATTATGCAACTAGTTACTTGTCCCACAAGTTTGGGAAACCCTAACTTGCAAACCAATTAAACAGAGATTTATCTCAATTGGAATTCATTAAACATTTATCTGCCAAGTGGTTTATTAGCTCTTAACCACTTGAAGATAGAAATCCAACATACCAGAGATAATCTTTATCTTATTCACACATTGAGAATCGTTAGATGGACCACAGAAGATATTTTCGTGATAACCAAGTCCAACTAAGAGATAGAGGAGTCAGAGTTTAACCCGTGTGAAAATACACAGAATATTCACCTTGGACGGTTCGGGAACTGCCCTTCTGAATTACGACCCACTACATCGGATCTGAGGTTCACGTACATGTACGTGTACAAATTGATGTCTTGGAACTCAGGAGTGAAATCTGGAGTCACTGTTCACGAACTGGTTCGGGAACCGTCGTTACTCAGAATTAGGGTTTAACTAGATCCGCTGGAAGTTCTGGGCTGGGCTAGTACTTAGACGTGTTATACGCCCTCAGCTATAATCGACTGGACTCTTGCTCAAGAGTACTCCTTTACATTCACCCATATCCTATAAGTGATTCGCAAGCAAACCATTGCTATGGAAAGATGGTATCGAATCTATCTCATGTATTCTTGTAACCTTAGTATTTGTGGGAACAAACACTAATATAACACATGGTTATGTAGACAAGAACACGATCTCAATCGCTATTAGTATCTCTACTAAAGTAGCCGACTATTTCGAAAGATAGAATAAGTAGAATAGAAGAATTTTAATAAAAGTCATAACTCCTACTAACCTTTTGTCGATGAAGAATAATTGATGTCTTCTTTGTCTTCACAGTCTTCGTCTTCAAGGTCTCTACTACTTTGTCTATATCCCAATTCTGAAATCTAAACTCTAGTAGGCTAAATCAAGAATTGTGTTTTGACACCTAAAACTGACAACTAGCTTGACATACCAACGCTAGTGGGTTTGTCCGGTTGAAAAAACACTACTGGGCCAGCCTAATTCTGCAAAAAAATAATTAAACCACTCCAATTTTAGAAATAGCCCATTAATTGAATCATTGTTGAGCAGCCCATTTCCAAAACCTTAACAAAAAAAATATTCTTCTAGCCTTCTAGTTCTAGGTGACCACTTAGTTACCAGACTCGATGTGAAGAACTGAAGAAGCTCAAGAGACGAGAAGAGGCTGAGCTTTGTAAGTTTCAAACAAATTTGTGAGTTATATTTCCTTTTTGGAGCTCTTCCTTTCTTTAGCCTGTCTCCAACTCCTCCGTAGGTCTTCTTAATATTATTGTGATACCAACGACCACGACACCAGTATGCCCGTTATCAAGCATATGACAGATAACATATGCATATGCCGGTACCAGAGTATTCATCTTCGCACGCGTTATTTAGTCATCTTCAAATTTGTGTATTTAAATTTATCTAATGGCAAAAAACGTCAAAAAAATTCAGGCGGTCTACGGCCGCCAATTTTTTACATTGGTGCTACCACTTTGTCATTTTTTTTTAGCCCCCGAACATAAAATCCTGGTTCCGTCGTTGGGTAGCGTGCTAAACATTCCCACCATATAACTAAAAGAGATTTGTTAGTCTCTTCTAGGAAGGTGGTGTGGATAACCAGGGGTTTGTCATTTGTTTAAGGTTGCTTCTTTGGATTATTTTAAGAAGAAAACCTTAATTAATTAAGATTTTTGTTAAAGGGAGAGGAAAAATGGATCCGAGGTGAGCGAAAACTAGCTAGGTTGATTCAAATTTCGTCTCAGACTAGAATACCCCTCCACACGCTCCTCTCGCATGATTAAAGACCAACCTAACATAAATCGCAAATCAAACTTACAACCAATCAAATCCTTCTCACATCTTCTTCCTTAAGCAACAAAAATCAAACTTACCCAGCGAGTCCGATTGAACATAGGAGGATTTTCGTTAAAATTTCTTCTTTTCAAACTCGTCCATTATTTGGTCGGCACCCCGTCGTGCAAGCGGTCATCTGGTCATCTGGTCATCTCGTCCCGTTTGTGCCTTGTAATACATTTCCAATGGTTGATTATCTATAGTTAGTTCTCAAATCGATAGATTATTAATAAACTACACATTGTTGAATCAAATATACTATTTAGCATTATTCAAATAGGAATTGGAGATCAAATAGATGAGGTTATCTTTTGGAGTGTCAAGCATATGTAAGTCCAAAAGAAGACCAATTAATCTCCGTACCATGCATCTTGGAATTTTGGTGCTTAGATCGAAACTTTAATGAATAAGTTATGTGTATTGGCTAGATGGTTTGAAAAAATTTGTAATCTCAACAATGTAATATCTGTTTCTTAATTGTTTAATGCATTTCCTTTTTATAAATATGTGTATTGGAGATGAAGAAAACGACATTAAGATGCTTGAGCTGGGTTCTCTAGGTGCCACCCTTAGTAATGAAGCAGAGAAGACAGTTATTGCAATATCATGGCAAATTGATCACACCAATTAATTGATTGGGGCAAATATCATGGCAAACTGGTTGTAAGTTTAATTTTTGTCTTAGGGCTTCAAGGCGAGAAGGGTTTGGTTGATATGCGATTTAGGTCGGGTTGGATCTTTAATCATGTGAGGGTAGCCTGTGAAGGGGTATTGTAGTCTGAGTTGAAATTTATTAGTATATAAATCAGTCTAGCTAGCGAGTCAATTACAGTTTTCGTGCTCCTCAAATCCATTTTTGCTCTCCCTTTAACAAAAATCTTAATTAAGGTACTGAATTAATATTTAAAGGATCTTATAAACATCCTTCTCCAGGAGTATATGTTTCTTATTATTCCCTATTATGCATGCTATCACATTCTCTTTTACGTTGTTTAGAGTTATTGATTTCTCTATTCAAAGACCATCTTCTTCGTTTTCTCGAATGCCTATAACTTTTTTTTTATATAATAAAACAGCCAAGAAAACCAGCCACACACCTTACAAAACGGTATTGGGAGGCATATATCCCATACCATAGTTCCTGGACCTAGAGGTAGATCCAACAAAAATTTCATCAGAATTCAATTCATTATTCCTACCATAGAGAATTGGCATGATGCTTGCTATAGAATTCTCGTCCCAGAATCTAGACAGATTAACATTGGTAGTGTAGATTGCAAGATTAATAGCAAGAGAATTTAAAGATCTAGTAGTAGTAGATAGGTTGTTACAATCAAAAGTGACTTTCTTTCTTGGATGGTTGGTGAATCTTCTTTCAATTCCCTCCGCATGTCTTCTTCTCAGCTGCTTAATGATCTGTACATAGTCAGACTGGAATCCCCATCTTGTCTTAACTTTGGAAGCCCAGTTTCCAACCTCTTGCACAACATGTCTCATCAACAGTCCTGAGTTGGTGGTGGTTGCCAGGAGACCCCTTGCTTCACAGCAATTTCCTGCATGATCAGAGATAATTAGTCCAATCCCTGCTAAGTTATTATGCTGATTTATGAATGTACCAATGTTCATTCTCAAGGTGCTCATTTCTGGTGGAATCCAATGAGGATGGAATTCAATGCATGTTTCCAGAGCCTCTTCTGATGTGTACTCAGTATGGTAGATGTTGTTGTTCTTTCCTTGAGTTACACTTTGATAGATGTTTCTGTAATTTTATACTGAACACAGTATTATTGATATTTGGCTTAGACTTATTGTAATGTACAGTGTATCTTTCTTTCCAGATATGCCATAGAACTACGGCACATAGCTCCGCCCAATCAATTTTTGAATTCCTTTTTCTTGGCACATCAATATATCAGTAAGCCAAAGATGGAAGTCTATCATATTTTTATAGATATAATCAATGTCAAACTTTAAGGCTTTCCAAATCTGTATTGTGAAGGGGCAGTATATGAAAAGATGAGAAAGAGATTCACTCTGACAGTTACACATTTTGCAAGTACTGTCAATATAAGATAGAATTTTCCCAACTTTTTCACCAGTTGGAAGGCATCCATGAGCAGCTTTCCAAATGAATAGTTGAATGGATGGTATAGTTTTCAAATTCCAGATAGCCTGCCAGTTTCTTTTCTCATACTTGGTTAATTCTTTGTATAAAGATTTTACAGAGAATTTACCAACTTTGGTAAGACTCCAAATGATACTATCCTCAGTATCCACTTGTGGTATGGGAATTTCCTTGATTTTGTTAACAACAGAGTGATGGAAATAAGAGTTTAATCGGTTTTCATCCCAACTATGATTTGATGTCATCAGAACAGAGACTCTAGTGATGTCAAAGGGGCAGTTATTGGGTTTAATCAGCTTCAGGACTTGATCCAGGATCCATATATCATCCCATATTCTAATTCTTTTGCCATTTCCTATTTTCCAAGTGTTGTATTTCTGAATACAAGCTATTCCTTCTAGAATACCTTTCCAGAGCCAGGAATCAGTTTTTTTTGGGTTATTAGGCATTCTCATAATGTCAGTGTCATTGTAGTATTTAACTGACAGAATTCGAGCAACCATGGTGTTTGGTTGGTTAACAAGTCTCCATCCTATTTTAGATATGAGGGCAACATTGAATTCCTCAAGCTTAATAAGACCCAAACCTCCTTCTTTTTTAGGTTTACAGATGGCACTCCAAGCCTTGAGATGTAAACCTTTGGATTGATTTTCCTCCTTACCCCAGAAGAATCTTCTTTGGATTTTTTCCATTCCATCAATGATTGTTTTTGGGATAATGAAAGTACTCATCTGATAAACAGCCGTTGTGGAAGTGGAGTTCTTTATTAGAACAACTTTTCCAGCAGGAGATAAGATCTTGTTTTTCCACCCATTAAGTCTATTGTTCATTTTGTCTAGAATGGGATTAAAAGCTTTGATTTTAGACTTATGAGTGAACATAGGTGTTCCCAGATAAGTATCATTGATAGAGATTGGTTGGAATCCCAAATTATTGATACTATCTAACTCAATGTTTCTGGGGGTGTTCTTGCTAAAGAACACACCAGATTTAGCTAGATTTATCATTTCCCAGGGCACTCACTGAATTGTTTGAGAATAGACAAGATTTTGTCAGCTTCACCTGTATTGGCTTTGCAGAATATTATGCAATCATCTGCAAAAAGTAGGTGACTGACAGAGGGGGCATTATTAACTATTTTTATTCCCTGAATTTGACCGTTAGATTCACCGGAGAGGAGGGCCCTAGAAAAGACTTCCATGCACATGATAAAGAGGTATGGGGAGAGGGGGTCACCCTGTCTCACACCTCTTGTTGGCTGGAAAAATTTACAAGGCACTCCATTCAGGAGAATAGATAGACTGGTAGTACTTATACATTGGTGAATCAGATGGCACCAATCTTTGCTAAAGCCCATTTTTTCCTGAATGGCTATCAAGAAATCCCATTCTACTCTATCAAAGGCTTTTGACATGTCTATTTTCAGCCCCATCCATGTTTCCTTGTCTTTTCTAGTTCTCATATTATGGATTATTTCTTGAGCTATCATAGTATTATCATTAATCTGTCTGTCAGGAATGAATGCAGACTGATATGGGGAGATTATTTTGTGGAGAAGGAGTTTTATTCTTTGAGCTAGAATCTTGGATATGATCTTGTAAGTAGTGTTGCATAATGCAATTGGCCTATAGTCCACTGGAGAAGTAGGATTGAGGACTTTTGGTATGAGAGAGATGAATGTAGAGTTCATTTCCTTCAACAAGTATCCAGTGGTGAAGAAATCCTGGACCATTTTGGTGATAACCCCCCCCCCCCCCCCCCCACAAAAAAAAAATAAAAAAAAATCCCAATTCTGTTGGAAAAAAGTTGGGTGGAAATCCATTTGGTCCTGTAGCTTTGTTTCCTTCCATGGAGAACAATATACTTTTAACTTCAGTCATATAAGGGATTTTCATGAGATTTTCATTATCCCTATCCTTTATGACAGTAGGTATAAGATTGAGTAACTCCATGTTAATTTTGGAATTAGCTGTAGAGGAGATCTTGCTAAAGTGTTCTGTGAAACAATCCACATCAACTCTGTTGTTTATCCAAGAACCATCAGCCTTTTTGATAGTATCAACTATGTTCCTTCTATATCTATTTTTGGCATTATTGTGGAAAAAAGTAGTATTTCTGTCACCAAGTTTTATAGAGCTATTTCTACTTTTTGTTCTCCAGAAATCCTCTTCCACGTCTTTCCATCCTTGTAACTTTATCTCCAGATCTTTTATTTCCTGGTAAGGTCTATCCAGTCTCTTGTTAAGTATCTCAATTCTGTCTTTGATGTTGTTTATGTTATGGGATATGTTCCCAAACATATTTTTGTTAAAAAATTTAAAATCAATTTTAACAAAAGTGAGCTTAGTACTAACACAGAAGCTGGTAGAACCTCTGCATTGTTTTTCCCAAGCCTCCTAGATAATTTTCTTATAGTTAGGGTGTGCCATCCGTCCTCCAAAGTACTTGAAGGGATAGGCACCATCCTTCCACTCAGGATTAGTTTTAAGAATGACTGGGGCATGATCAGAGCCTCTAGCAGTTAAGTGGTATATGGTGGATTTAGGGAATCTTTCAATCCATTCATCATTTCCTAACCCTCTATCAAGTCTTTCCTCCACTTTATGGTTGTCGGTTCTTTGGTTACACCATGTATATGGATAGCCAGCGAAGTTTAGATCTTGAAGAGCACATTCAGATATGATATTATTGAATGTGTCTGCTTCTTTAACATCAAGAGTTTGTTTCCTTTTTTCTCTGAAGCATGCAAAACCACATTCAGGTCTCCAATGGTTAACCATGGGTGATCCATTGAGGCATCCATGATAGGAATTAAAGACCAGGATTCCTCTTTAAGATTAGGATAAGGACTGCCATATAGGACAGTTACCATGAATTTTCGTGGATTTGGTGATTCCATCACCAGGGCATTTATCTGATTGTCATCCCAACTTTCTATTATGATGTCAATATTATTCTTCCAGATTAAGGCCATCCCTCCTGCTTTTCCTACATGTGGGACTAGCCAGAAATTCTGAACATTTAGTTTTCTCATGATTTTTTCCATGTTTTTACTTTGCTGCTTAGTTTCACTCAGACAGATTATATCTGGATTCTCCTTGTTAAAAAGATCAAGGAGATGGTTCTGAGTGTAATCCTTGACAGTTCCAGCTTAAAATCATGATAAATTCCCAAACGTAAGAGATTTCAGGATAGTTCTTTCCTATGTTGATATGAAGGTTTTTGATGAGGTATGTCATGCAACTTATTCTATCTACATACAACTCATAGATAAAATTCTTTTGGTAACTATAGAATTTATAAAATATGTGATTAAGGGTTACCTCCTTGTTGTTCCCTTTCCTACTGAAGACTTTCTCCTGATTAAGCTTTTCCTCCTGAGTGAGTTTAGAGCTTAGGCTTTGGCTTTCCTTCAGGTATCTTTGATTAGAGTCCCCATTGTCCATGCAGCTCCTTTTCTTCTTAGTGTAGCCAATGTTATTTTCTCTATTGTCTTCACTCATGCTAGCAGAGCTTTCAAAATCATCCTCCAACTGTCTGGCAAGGCCTTTCCCTTCCATCCTAACCAAGTTTTTCTTTTCAGCAACATGTTCAAAACCTGGAGGGATAGACCAAGGGCTAGTTTTGATAATTTTGATATTTCTTGCCGCTTGCTTGATAAAGTTACCCTTTTTTTGTGAACTTTATGTTTCTCCTAGCTAGAGAGTCTTGACTGCCATTACCACTTGAGAATTCATTTATATCAGCTTTAAAGATATTCATTGCCAAAGGGGTATCCATTGCCAGTCTGCAAATTCTCCATCTTTTATGTGTCACAAGAGCCTTCCTCAATCTCAGCTTCATTTCTTTTAGCTTCAGCCAACACGCTTTCTCTTCCATTGAAAGCAGGAACTCTTAGTGGCTTTTCTGACTCAATCTTAGAAACCATAATAGCAACATGATCAGATCCAGTGGATGAATTGTCATCCTCATCCTGTATTTTCTTGTTGGATTCACCCTTCTCAAGCAGATTTAGGGCATTAAACTGATTTTCATTATTCTCTTCTTGGATAACACTCTCACATGGGCCTCTTGGATGATCTGGGATTCTGCAAATCTGACAGAGCTTAGGTGTGATAGCATAGTTATACTCAATTCTAGTTTTAACATTTCCTACCTTAGCCCACATCCCTATTGGCATCTTGTTCTTCAGAGTTAGGAGGACATAAGTGTCAACATACTTTTCATCCTCATCAGGACCATGAGGTTTCATGACTTCTTGAAGGATGCCTGCTGGTTTAACTATATCGTATAAAGCATTCCATCCTGTCATTTGTACTAGAACTCTCTTTAGATGAATTTTTATCATCAGATGTTCAAACTTGGCAGGATTGAAGTTAGCAAAACCCCCAGTTGGGACTTCAATGAGGACCATAAAACTTTCTAGAGAAACCCATGGACCTTTAGATAGGAGATGATGTTTGTCTTCTTCATTGTTGACCCTAATTACATAGAAGTTAAACCCTTTGTTGTACCTTGAAATGTTGAAACCCCTTATAAGATTCCAAGATCTTCTGATGCAGTTAGTGAGCTTTATTAATTGAGGTTTCTTGTTAGCAACTAATCTTCCTACAAAGCAAAGTTTCCAATCTCTTTTCTCTTTTGGAATTAAAAAAGATGGATCAATCTCAACACAAGGTTCATCAGAGTCATCTATATTTGCAGCATTTTTCCATTCGTTTAGATAATTGAGAAATAGTTTCATCAAGCAAAGCCATTATCAGACTATTATTCTCAACTATGAATGTGAAACAGATATTGTGAGAGATAGAATTTGAGCAAAGAGATACCTCAATAAGAGACCGAGATGCCTCAAAGACTTTAAATTGAAATTGAATCTCTCTTTGCAGCTTTTCTTCGAGTGTATCCCACTCCAATTGTACCTGGATTGAAGGGCGTATTGGCTAGAAAGGCTTACCAATGAGAGATGCTTGGTCAAAGTTTCTTCTTTTTCAGTATCTCTGTTGCGATTCCTGAAACATTTTGTCATTTTTCTTCTAATGTCGTACCACCCGTGATGCTTTAGCTGAGCAATTAGGGTTTTTCTGATTGGGACATAACCCCCAATTCTGATAACCATGACCGTATATAGGTCAATGTTAGGGTATCCGTGATTTTGTTTTGTTTGAGATTGATGAGTCACCTTAAGATGCACCATGGCTAGAGAGTTGAGCTCCTGTTCAAGCCCAGACCCTGACCAGCCAAGTAAAGGCAGAGAAGGGTTTATGTTTTTGTAACTGCTAGCCCTCTTAAACCAGTAAGAGACGAGCCAAGATGGCTCAAGGATAAGTTTTGATTGCCATAATTCCTTAGTGGTATGATTTCCATAGCATCTTTTTGGTGGCATATATGCCTCAACAAAGAAATACCACGAATTGCACGTGAGAGTGCAAGCATGAGAAGAGATCCTTCTATTGGATAAATTCTTGTCTGTAGTGTACACGTGTAACAAATGTGAGTGGAAAGCCAACGGTCTAGAGTCAGTGATACTGACCCTGCAGTGACCATTACCCCCTTCTGCTTTATGGTAGTTAACATCAGTGTTTGTTTTTTTTGTGAAATAGTAGCCGTTGAATGTCCATAATAGATTTATAGCCGTTAAGATTATTAATCAGGTGATTAACACAAACGTTAAGTTGATTCGCCGTTAAACTGATCGGTTTTCTCGAAATCAGAATAGCAGTTAATGACAGAAACCAGAGCGTCATGATGAAAACGTCTGATTTTTGATTTCACTGCCATTAGATGACCAGATGCATCTAATAAACTTAAAAGACCCGTCTAATCCATTGAATTGCTTTATTAATTGCCCTTTGAACGATGAAAACCCCTCAATTAGTATAAGAGGGAAATTAGCAAACAAGTTAGAACCACTATTAATCCTGAGAATAGAGTTGTTGATAAAGATTAATAGAGTTCTATTAGTGTAAATCCAATGGGAATTGTAGTGCTCGGAGGAGGATACAACAGTACCAGTTCTGAGGAATCTAAGGAGAATTTTCCTGATGATGAGGTCCAAATTCCCCCTAATCCCCCCAAGCACATTGAACTTATTGATCTTTCGGATAGTGATACTGAAATTGTTGCCAAAGAGCATGTGAAGCAAGTTCCAATCTACTCTCCTATCCCCCAGGAAGGAAGAGAAAGGTGAGCCATGGGTGTTATCAACATCTGATTTGTAGGCTTGGTCGATGTCGATTCAGTGGAGGAAATCAAGCTTTTGGTAGTACTTCTGAAGCAAGGTTGTCGATTCCCTCTGAATTGGTAAGTCAAGTTGTTAATCCAGTGGCACAAGAAGGTTTTCCAGAACTTAGTGAATTGAATCCTGTATTTTCTTCTCCTCTTCCAGTGGGAGATAATCATGGAGGGACTGTAGCATCTTCTGTTAATGTTTTTATGGGAACTAGGTCTGCTTGACGCAGAGCTCAGCTTGAAGAGGAGTTTGCTTCTTCTGCTGCTGCATCCGTATGAAGGGACTCAGAGCCAATTTGCTAAAAGACTTCATCGCATAGAGAAGCTGATAATATAGAAAGATTTGAAGGCTAAAAGAGATGATGAATGGTATTATGTATTAATAGTTTAACTGGATGAATGTAAAAGGACTAATTGAAAATGAATGGAAGAAGAAAATGAGTAACCAACAGAGAAACCAGGGGGAAAGATATGAAAACTAGAAGAGAACTAAAATCAATCACCGAGAATCAATAGAAACTAGAAGGAAACTGGAAGGATCGAAAGCTCACAGAGTATCGGAAGCTAGAGAGAAAACCGAATCGCAGAGCGAAAATTATATCATGCATACCAATTGTTTTTTGTTGTTCGAATGCATACCGAGTAGCAGAGCGAATGCTTATAACCTATAGGGACTCTTTTACTTCTCCAAATATATGTCTTTTTATAATATTTTCCGAATTCCATAGAAATGAAATTGGCTAAAGAACCTCAGTGGCTGAGTTTCCGCCCTTACAAAGCAGTTAGGGTATATAGCTGTCCAGTATCAAGAGATCGAACACACTAGATGTAGACCATAGTAGTCTAATTGAGAAGAGAGAGATAAAGGTAGAAGTTGTGGGAAGAAAATTGGTGGGGCACACGATGAAAAATGAGATTTGTGGGAGGGAGGGTAAATTGGGTTTTCTTTAGGGATAATCATATTAGTGAAGAAGCAGTAATGTGAGAGGGAGGAGGTGGAGGTGGTGGAGCACGGGGGGCGCCCCCGGCCCCCGGGGAAAACCCCTCTCACATTTTCTGTCATCCACTGTTCACCTAACCGAATTCTCGGTCCATAGGGATTTATTCAATAGTATTACATAGGTTCCTTTATATACAGTTAAGGGAAAATACTAAGTAACTATATGGACCGCACCTCCATGGGCCTTAGGCCCTATAACACTCTCCCTTGTGCGGTTCAATTACAAAATTTAATACATAGTGCTTCACATACAGTGCTTTGAATGTAGTTCTTCAAATGTATTGCTTCACTAAAACTTTGACAAGGAAAAACCCGGTAGGACAAAACCTTTAATGAGTATGACGTCTCGAGTCTTGGTAAGCTTCTTTGTTGGAGTTGGTCATGGTAGGTGACTTCTCTTTTAGCTTCAAATGTAGCTCGCTCGTCGATGCCCATTGTGTCTAAGTCAATTGCCTCATTAAAACCTTTCCAGGAAAACCCAAAGGGACAAAGCCTGAACTAATTAAAAGAAGTGCAATATTAAGAATACTTATAACAGAGTTAGACTCGCGCATGTTGCCTCGTTAAAACCTTGACAAGGAAAACCCAATGGGACAAAACCTTGACGAAGGGAAAAGAGTACAACGCGATAAGTCCAGAAATACGCCTTTGCTCATGCTGAATATCATTCTTGCTTCTTGCTGGAAGTTGTTTTGCTTGACATATTATCGTGTTCATTTCTTTGATTCCGATGCAGTTCAGTAATATCAATCCAATCTTCAAGTCTTCAGCATTCAGCATATACGCCAGGTGTAGTTGTTGTCGTTGTCTCTCTAAAAACCTTGTCGAGTAATAAAAACCCTGTGGGAAAAACTAATCTCGATCGAAGGGAAAAAAGAGTACAACAGAGTTTCACATTTCGAATCAAAATATGTCGGCATCATATCCTTGGATCCTCCCCCTGATGTCGGCATCTCCCCCTGATTTCATTCTGGGTAATCTCTAGACAGTTTCATTAGTCATGAGCTTTTCGAAAGTGAATATAGGTGATGACTTGGAAGTCTACTATGTCTCCCCCTGATTACTTTCATTGACGAATAGATTATTGTTTCTTCATAATCAACAACTTTTTGATTGCACTTTTGGTATTGTAGTTGTTTCATTAAAAAAACCTTGCTGAGTAACAAAACCCTGTGGGAAAAAGTAATCTCGGTGAAGGGAAAAGAGTACAACTTACCACTAGGTGCTCCCCCTGATGTTGGACAATTTTTTATGTACAATACAGTCATGGGAGTTTGAACAACTTCTTTAGTCCATACATGCAGACACTTCCTTTAGTCTTACGCAGTCAGACAAGTACTTTAGATCTCTGCAGTTTTGCAATCATGGGAGTCAGACAATTCCTTTAGTCCTATACTTTTCACGTGTAATCATATGAATACAAATTGCAAGTTCATTAGAAAACTCTACTTGCGTCTTCATATGGATAAGAACAAACCCATGTCAATGGTTCCTTTTAGGTATCTAGAGATATTCTTGATACCATTCCAATGATGTTGCGTTGGCGCTGAGCTACATTTAGCTAACAAGTTCACCGAGAACAAGATATTTGGTCGAGTACATTGTGTTAAGTACAATAATGCGCTTATTGACTTAGGTAGGGATATTCGTCTCCCAACACATCTACGTCTCCTTCCTATGAACGGGATGGATCTTTACGTACATCTAAAGTTCGACCAATCGTGGGAGTGCTAGCCGGGTGCACTTGTCCATATTTAAATTGCCTGAATATCTTATGGACATATGCTGACTGGTGGAGTAATATTCAACAAGCTCGATGTTCTAGTTCAAGTTCTAGACACATCCGAGTTTTCCCAAGATCTTTCATCCCAATTTCGAATTTCAAATAGTTTGCGGTTTCTCTTACTTCGTCAAAAGTACCTACTATGTTCATATCGTCGACATAGACAACTATAATTGCAAATCCAGAACTTGTTTCATTTCAAAACACGCAAGGGAACAATTTATTATTTCTATATCCCTTCCCAATCAAATGATCACTTAGACGGGTATACCACATCCGTCCGGATTACTTCAATCCGTAAAGTGAGCGTTTCAACTTAATTGCAAACGCACTCCGTGGTTTAGAGTTACTTGATTTTGGGTAATGGAAGGCCATCTGACACTTTCATGAATATCTCTGTATCAAGATCCCCATAGAGATATTATGTAACCACTTTCATAAGTAGCATTTCCAATCCTTCTGAAACTGCCAAGCTAATCTAATTAGCAGAACATCATGATGTTCGCTACAAGAAAATAAGCGATCCAGGGGTTTGTGAGAAACCTCGCGCCACAAGGTGAGTCTTTAAACTTTAAGACTTCATTAAGTATTCTCACTCCACTTTGTGACAAATAATCATATATGTCCCACAGGCTTTACACTTGGTGGGTTAGCACTACCAGACAAAATACCTATATATTTGTCAGAGAACTAAGTTCTTCCTGGATTGCGTAGGCCAAATATGCTCTATGTTTGAATCTAAACAATATAGAGCATGGTTCGATCTCATCGTGCTTTACTTTCGGAGCAACTGAATTATATCATTCATATGCACGCATGATCCTTCCATTAACTCATGTGCATTCTCATAATCCATTGGGATTTCATTGTTCTCTAGAATCATTTAAAACTTCGGAGCGTCCTCCAGTTTGATTCATGGACATATTCAGAGACAATCATATGAGATGAGTTCAAATGATATAGATAGTTAGATTGTGCCTTACTCATCCACTTCCTTTCTAGGTGAGTATCAATCGAACCAGGTGGTCCCTCCAACTTCCTTTATGGGGCCACGGCCTCAACTACACTTCCACAAAATGTAGTTGTAGCACCATAGTTTATGGTGCATATCCTTAGTTAAGGATTTCTAACCTTGCAGGTACGCTTCCAGTTGGTATGTTTGATCTCGTCACTTTAGTGATATCAGTGTACATTCTGAATATCGAAAATCATTTTTCACTTCACATTCACATTGTGAAGTATGGGGATCAAGATGAGACAACATGGGAAACACACCACGACAGTTCCTGTCGTTCCCTTAGGAAATCCTTTTCCTCACCTCCCCCTAACGACGGGAAGGTTGTCTCATTAAAGTGACTATCCACAATTCTAGCGGTAAAGAGATCGCCTGTCAAAGGTTCTTCGTAGCGGATATTTGTTAAGGATTCATATCCAACATAAACACTTAATCGTCTATGTGGACCCATCTTAGTACGCTGTGGAGGCGTAATAGGCACGTGTACGACACAACCAAAAATGCGTAAATGTAAAATGTTAGGCTTATATCCAGTTACCAACTGGTACGCAGAATATGATTGGCGATCAGTGGGTCTGAAGCGAATAAGTAAAGCTGCATGCAATATGATGTACCCCAAGCAGTAATAGTCAGGTATTGGAACGCATAACCAGTGCCTTAGCTATCATCTCTAACCTTTTGATGTCAGTTTCTGTGAGACCAATTCGGAAATGTATGGGGTACATGATGCTTTATGTCAACTTCTTTAGACATACATAAATCATCAATTCCTTTAAATGTAAATTCTCCAGCATTATCAAGTCTAATAAACTTGATTGTATGATCATGGTGGTGAGCCTTTATACGTATCACTTGTGCTGGGAGCTTTGCAAAATCAACATTTGTTTTGGGCAACAATGCAAGTGTGACCAACGGGTCGAAGCATCATCCAGAACCATAAAATACTTGGATGGTCCGCATTCTGGATGTATAGGTCCACAAATATCACCTTGTATCCTTCGTGAAAATGGAATGTTTTCTTTGGTATCTTTAGCATAGGATGGTCTCGATCCTGTCTTTACTAAAGAGAAAGCTTTGCATTACGAGTGATGTGCCTTCGATAAGGCCAACGAAGAAGAATGGGATAAATGGTACGCTTCAGTTACTTTAGAAGGGGAAGATTGTACTTCACTTACTTTAGAAGACAATAACCGCGCTTCAATTCCTTTACAAGCAAATTTTGTGCTTCAGTTACTTTATAAAGCACATTGTTACTCTTCGTCGTAACAATATTTTGTCCCATTTCTTTCTCACTCGAAAGAATGATGTCGGTGTGAGTTCTTTAACACACAAATCATCAAATGTCGACCTGGATGCCCTAGTCGGTAGTGCTAAAGCTTGTATAAGTCACTGACCCACAGTTCGTCGTTGGAAACAATATAGGATTAAATGATCATAATAGTGGTGATGTACAATTCACTAGAGTGACTCAATAGTTTCTCTAAGATGCGCTTCCTTCCGCATTCACTAGAAGTAACATAAAGTTCCATTTTCACATCGATGATAGCCATTGAATGAATATCCTTAAAAACTCACAAGGTGTGGTTAACTCTAAGTGCTTATAGAGTTTCTTTGACTTTAAACCCTGTGTCGCTGACGACAAGATTTGAGCAATACTTCGCCCAATTATTACTTTCGATGATCCAATCATCGTAGTCACAAAAAGGAGTAAATCAACAAACAATTGTCCATTTCTTAGGATAGTGCGGGTGGTTCCACTATCGAATAGACATTTCCATTAGAATGACGTCCTTTACATTCTAATACACATGCTAAACAACAGATTATCGTATACAAAGTAAAATTCTATAACACGTAATAGAAAGATAAATACTTACAAATAATCCATAATTCTAACGTCAAGAAGGTAAGAACATGTTTATCTAAGCAAGAAAAAAAAAAGTAGACCAAGAAGACTTATAACGTACTTTAAAGCTTCTAACAAAACTATTTGAAAATGAGGTCCAGTAAGCCATAAAACAAAACAAAAAAAACTAAATGTTCCGGCGCAACAAAGTCAGGTGTATCCATGATGTGGCAACATCCTTTATGCCATGAAGGCCTGAAATTGTGAGGTTGTCGTCAAGAGTAAGATCATTTTCTTCCACATAGTGAGTTGTTCGAGAGTTTCTCGATACTTTTTGTAGCTCGCAACTACTTTGGTACTAGTGTGGCAGAAGTCTCTTCTCTGCAACAATGAATAATTTTGGTACCATTTTTCGTTAGACCAAATTCCTTTATGGTCAAGATAGACACAAAAAGAAAAACAAAATTTCTTTATGGTTGTATAGGTAACACGAATAAGTCATTGTCCAATTGATGATCATAAGCCTGAAATCAAAGTTAATTAACCAAATTTCTTTGTGGTTTTTAGCTGTTACACATATTGCAAAAAAAAAAAAATGACTAACCAAATTTCTTTATGGTCTTAGTCAGTTGCGTTCAAAATTACTAATCAAAATACTTTATGATTTTAACATGTGCATCTTGTTTGCAAACCAAATTACTTTATGGTTTTTAGCAACAAAAAACATTTTTGTTGACTAAGTTACTTTATGGTTGTGATAGCGACACCGTTTGCAAACCAAATTACTTTATGGTTATTTGCAAGCTGCATCCCGGTTGCTGTTCGATTTTTTTTTATGGTTCAAAAATTAAATCGGTCAAGTCAATTCCAACCAATGATCATCACCCGATCAACATTTAACTAATAAAAATTAAAGTTACAATATTTGTCCTCGAAGTATGCGATGGAAAGATAGAAGTATCAAATCAGGTGCAAGCTTTAAATCAGGTGCAAGCTTTGCTTTTGTGGTGATTCAACAAATTGAACTGTGTTCTACCAACGACGATTGGTGATGCCAATTAAACAGAGGATTGGTGATGGCAATTAAACAGAGGAATGAATTTTTTTTTCTTCGGCTACTAGGTTAGAGTATCGTGACTGATAACGTCTTTAGAGATAATCATATTAGTGAAGAAGCAGTAATAGTATTACATAGGTTCCTTTATATACAGTTAAGGGAAAATACTAAGTAACTATATGGACCGCACATCCATGGACCTTAGGCCCTATAACAGGTTTTACATTTTTATTCTCAACAAACTTGAATCGAGTAAATTGGGCCTGAGCTTAAATGCTTATGTACATTTTGGATTTTGGACTTTGGATTATGAGACTTTTAGTATGGGTATGGCTATTTATGTGTCGTTTGATGAAAAATGAAGGGAAACAGCATGCTGAGTGCCATATGGGTTGAATCGAAGGTGTATACGGCTAATCAATAGCCGTTTAGGGAGGACTGAAGGCTTGGGCCGTCGCTGAGCATAGGCGAACTAGGCGACGGCCTCCAAATTTTAAGGGCCCCCAAATTTGTGATTTTATATATCTTTATGTAAGTTTTGATATATCTATTCTATTATATAAAAAGAACACCCCTTATTGAAGCTGTAAGTTTTTTGGACCATTTTGTCCCTATTTTTATAAAACAAATATATATTCCATATAAATTGGTGAGGGTATAATGATAATTTAACTAAATCTCTAGAATCATCTCAACAATACACTCTCAAAGCTACCTAGGCGTTGAGTTTGCAGAGTTAGCAAGGAAATTAAAAGGCACACGCAAAGCGTATCCTGGCTAACTAGTAAAATGAAACAAAACACCAATTCAAATAGAAATGAAAAAAAAAAAAACACACCAATTCAGATAGAAATTTTCCTAACTCACTGGCAAAACTCTTTTCTATTGTGCCTAGCATTGGTATTCAAATCTTGTAAAAGTCTTTTTTATGTGCAAGCTTTTGTATTCGGTATATTTATGGATATGATTTTGTCAATTCACCTAGGACCCCCAAATTATTTGCTACGGCATGTTCTCTGCCGCCTAAGCTGAATTTGGCTGAAAAAAGGTATGAGCGGCCATTGATTAGCTCTATAGTGTGTTTACATAGCCTCCCCATAGCAGTAAAATCATTTCAACCTAATCCTTCTTCTAAATGAAGAAAATAGTGCGTTTTTACTCATTATCTATAGGAAATGCTCTTTTTCAATCGAAAAAAATAGGAAATGCTCTTTACAATACAACATATATATTCAAAATTCCATCTAGAATCATCCTAAATTCAAAATATGCGAATGCGAGCTTCTCATAAGAGAAACGTAGAAGGCGAAATGATTTTGGAAACTATATCATCTTGTGTGTTCTCTTTTGTTCTCTCAAAAGAGGTATCCAATATGTACAATTCATTGACTTCGATGATGGAGGGCCAAACGAAACGAAAATAAAAAGAGTGCGTATATTCATTTTCGTAATCTTCCTTGTTATCATTACGCAAACAAAAGCAAAAGAGAAAATAAAACACTCTCTCTCCAGTCTAGCTCTCTCTTTTTCCTCAAAAAAACTCATCTAAAGTTTCATCTTCACTGCTCAGATCTGGTTATTTAGGACCGGATCTGAGCAGGTCAATCCATTTCTTGCTTTCATAAATTAGTTGCTTGGTTTTAGGTTATTTTGATGTCTTTTACTTACCATTTGGTGAGGTTTTTCTACTCCTTCAAGGAGGTTTATCTACACCTTCAAGGTGGTTTTATCTACTCCTTCAAGGAGGTTTTTGTACGTTCTAATGGCGGTTCTTGGTTGTTTTGGGTTTTAAGATCACTGGGGATGTACTCCAACGACGAAAACTTCATCATAGTTGTCTCCGGCGACGGAATCTACATCGGAATCTTCATCATCTATCTTTCCGGCGACGGGATCTTCATCGGTGATTATTTGACGACGGAAGTTTCATCACTAGCTACAAGAGATTTGAGCAAATCACTCCTATTTTGGGAGCATATCTTTTTATAGAAGAAAAACAAACAAAATGGTTGGAATATATTTCCGAGTATAACCATTCTTCCTTCGATTCAATCGGGTCTTATTCATACTTGTATTTGTCTTACTCTGTTAATCCTTCTCTTTCTCTTGTCGGATTTCTCGGTATTGTACTTCTACGGTATGTTCATGGTTCTTTGTATTCTCTTATTTTCGATCTTCAACTCACTGTAACCTCGAATTTCCATTAATGAAAAGATTCTTTGATTTTCAAAAAAAAAAAAAAAAAAAAAAAAAAAAGCAAAAGAGAAAGAAAAAAGAGAAAAAGACCAAGACATACACATGCACCACTCACAAACTCAATCTACTACTATAAATTATAATGGCTTGCCGCTTGCCTCTACATTTGAAGTGGGTGGAGAAGGGAATCAAAGCAGCAGCGGCACTTTATTTTAAGTCAGGGAACCCCCACCACTGCACGCACTAAAACCCTTAACTTGCTTAGGGAAGCGAGAGTAGTGTTGCTTTTTCTCTTTTCATAACAGATAAAAAAGAGATTCAACACAAAAGTTTGTTTTTAAACATCCAAAACCATAACCATACAAGACTAGCCCATCACATTTTTTATAGTGCTTTCATTTTGATTATGTAATAATCTTAAATAGTGAACATATACACAAAACAAAAACAGCCCATCCTCCGCCCCTCTCTCTCTCAAAACAGGTCATGATCGACACCGTACCATGGTTCATCATCACTGCTTATTTTTCCGAAGCTGCTACAGACCCCCTTCCTCCCCTAGCCTTTTTTCCACTGATGTGTCAAGTAGTGAGTGGCTACTCCATTCCATCCACCCCATCAGATTAACAGGGGGTTCCCCTATGTGATTGACACATCAGAGGGCAAATCTGGGTGAGGAAAACCGGGGGCACATATCATTTCGTTATTTTTCAAAGAGATTGTATAATCATGTGTCACTCTCTATGGTTGTAACCAACTCATTATCACCATGTACTTCCTCTCGCTCAGGGAAATGGTGGAATTTGATCATGGGTGACCTACACATTCATCTCATTTCTGAGCCCTGACCCGTGCATGATGATGAGCATCATGTCATACAATTTATAGCCTGCTACATAATCATGACTAAGTTTCTATTATTGAACAGAGTTTTTCGGCCGAGTGAAATCTTTGGGGGCCATGTGGAAAACGACAAAACGTGGCGAAATCCCTAAAGTACCCTTTAAAACCAGGAAATTACCAAATTACCCTCCACTAATCCTAATTTTAACCCAACCCAAAAAAAACCTAATCTATTTCAGTTTTTTCCCTTCCCCACCACTGCCGAAAACCTGTTTTTTTTTTCCCTCTTTTTTCCTTCGTTTAAACGACGAATTCATCGACGTATTCATCGACGATTAACGAAATTTCTCAATCGATTAAATGCCGCCCAAAAATCCGAAGAAATTAATCTTTAAAAACGCCAATAAACCCAAGGATGCATCATCTAATCGAAACGAAGAAGAACAAGAGGACACCGGTGAAGGAAGTAGCCAAATCGATGCTACCGGAGAGGAAACCCCCCCAATACCACCCGAAATGCGTTATAGAAGGTGATTTCAGCAACCCCTATTGAATTATTTGAGTTTCTTTGATAAACATACATCGAATCGATGATTTTATCTTCCATTAATGTTGAATTTTTCGAACCCAGAGAGAATTTCGGCCTAGACAGTGTTCTAGATCTTAAGCCGAAATCATTTCGGCTTGGATAAATTCAGATTTGTCTAGGCCGAAATTTCAGATAGGTGATAGCTGCACTTTGTTTTTCGGCCTAGAAATAATTCTAGATCTTAAGCCGAAATCGTTTCGGCTTTGAGAAATTCAAATATTTCTAGGCCGAAAATTCAGATTAGGTGGTAGCTGGCACTTGGTTTTTCGGCCCAGGCGATAGAATATCTGTCTAGGCCGAAACTAGCAGCATACCTGCCATTTTCATCTAGTATTTTCGGCCCAGATAAACATATTATCGTGTAGGCCGAAATTGTTTCTGTGTAGCATGTTTAGATGTTTTCCATCCTAATTACATTGTGTTTTATCGATGAATGTTTCAATGATGGATGTTTTTATGGTACCACAGGGGAATAAGAGGGGAAGTTACTCCCGTTGTAGATGCACCAACACTAGACGCCCGAGTCGGCACGAAAAAAGTATCGGCTTCTGCAAGGGCTAAGGGTACAGCCCCGGTAGCGGCTGAGGACGATGATTTGTTGCGGGCATTTCTTCCCATTGGGGGGCCTGTCATCCAAGAACCAGGAGACATGCCAAGAAGAGTTGATAGAGAGGAGGAAAGCGAAGATGAGAACGTTTACGAAAATGATGATGCTAGGAGAAAAGGAAAGAAACCAAGGATACCAAAAGTAAAGGCAAACAGAAAGAAAAACACTTCTACTTCTGTAGAAGAAAAAGGAGAAGGCAAAAAAGAAAGACCAAAAGGCACACATGTTCCTACGGACGATAAGTTCCTTGTTCAAGATGACGAACCCGACATCGGTCTTCCTCGAGATGGAGGACAAGTGCTCATTGGCTACCAGCAGTCTTGGGCGTCAGTCATCTACCGCATGAAGGTATTTGCCTAAACCTAACCTTGGTTGTTGTTTTCATTATGTCTTCTTCGCGATAACTAAGTCGTTTTGGATTAATTAAAACGATGATTTTGTAGGATCACAAAGATGCAGTCCGGCTTTTGAGAAATCAAAGCGCGGCTGTTTGGGACATCAATGAAGAATTACAACCCATCCAAGATTTGGTTAGACAATCGGGCCTATACCCAGCGGTCATCCATAGACAGAGGGAGTATGACATGGTGACATGCTCCGCTATGGTGGAAAGGTTTCATCCAGAGGTGTATACCTTTCAGTTTCCGAAATATGAGGTGGGATTCACTTTAGATGATCCTGAGAAGATTCTTGGTCTTGCGGTCAATGGGGTGAACCCGTGTGCCGAGTATGCGTCGAAGGATTGGGACCAACTAAAAGCTTTGGCCCTAGAGGTTCTTGGTTGGAATTCATCGAAGACCACTTTAGAGTTCGAATCGTCCGTGGCCGAGAATCAAGATCGTCATAAAGTTAAGAAGGGCTCCAAGATCAAGTTGGCTAAATTGAAGACCGAGTTCGGGGGAACCAAGAAAAAAGAACGAAAAAGACAAGAAGACATAAGCAAAGGAGTAGAGCCCGGGCCCCTCGTGGACCCTGACCACTATAAGTACCATGCAGGTGCGTATTTGTTGTACACTCTTGGAGCTGTTTTATTTCCTGACAACACTGGAAACAAGGTGAACGCGCATTTTCTCCAATGGTTGAGTCCGTTGGACAAAACAAGGAAGTACGCTTGGGGTACGGCTACTCTGGCTTACCTTCTTGATGGCCTCTCCGTTGCCTCTAGGCGGCATCCGGTTAATCTAAGGGGGAATTTCAGCTTGCTCCAGGTAATCGTCGGCTTACATTACCCCTTCAATTTAATGCATACAGAGGGTCATTTTCGGCTTAGGGTTCACCTTACACTTATGAGCCGACATAGTTTCGGCTCTGAGTTTTGTGTATTTGTCTGGGCCGAAAACATTTCGGCAGTGAGTTTTGTATATTTGTCTGGGCCGAAAACATTTCGGCAGTGAGTTTTGTATATTCTCTGGGCCGAAATTGTCACTGTTACTACCGTGTTGGCATAAACCCTAACATGCTGAGGTTTAATTTTATCGTGTTTTGTGTTTAGGCTTTTGCATATGATCATTTTAAAAGCTTGGTTCCAAAGTCGGATGACCCTACGCAGATACCAATAGATCCCGAATGGGCGGAAGGTATGCCTACCGGAGGAAAGTGGGTTTTCAAGAAACCAAGGGAAAAGGGTAAGGTTGAGAAATTGATAGAAGTCAGGAAGAATATGGACAATTTCGACTTTGAAGATGTTGAATTCAACCCGTACAATATTGTCCAAGATGAAGGAACGGAGGAAGTGCCATCAACCTCACTCGCAACCTACTACGGACCAATTTGGTACCCAGGAGGGAAACTTATATACGACCCAAGACGGATTCTTCGACAAATGGGAATTATACAAAATGTTCCGAGAGATGAAGATAATAAGTATAAGTTGGCGCCTCTAGGTCGTTCTTCGAATGCAACACAAAGCAATTTCGGAAACTGGATCCCCACATTTCACCCCGCACCGGACTATCAAACGTGGACAGATCGTTATAAAAACCTACTTCCTGCAACGGTTCACCCGTTGGACCCCGCTCTTTTCGATGTGGGCAATTATTTGAAAATTGTAGGTAACGATGAGGAGCAAGAGGGGGGATATGCAGACTGGTATGCCCAACAATCTCATCCTTTAGTTATTAACCGGGCTCAACAAGAAATTGCGGATGCCGAAGAAGCTGAGAGGATTGCAGACGAAGCTGATAGGGAGGCTCAGAGGCAGGCTGCTCTAGGTAACATCAAGGTTCCCTCGACTGCGGGAGAATGGAAGAAGATGTGTATGACCATGGTAAGTGTTTTCAACTGATTTTGTAAGTGTTTTATCTTTTTTAATGTTAAGAAATATCTAACTAATATTGTTATTTGCATGGCAATAGGTCAAGCAAGGAACCGCTCTTTTGAAAAAAGTGGGTGAAAAAATCAGGTGCAAAAAGGGAGGACTATCGGTGCAAGAGCAAGAAAAGTGCGTCGCGGATTTGACCAAAATCTTTGAAAAGGGTGAAGCTTCTCTTCGGGTGGAGGAGGCCCCAAAGAAGACCAAGAGGAGTCGGCAAGAAGACGAAGGTACGAGTGGAGGCAATGGAGAAGATGGTCGTGGTGGAGGAAAAAACAAGAGAGGTCGTTAATTAGTATTTCAAAACAATGATGGCTTATGGTTTTATTTTCAAGTACATTTGAATCGTTTAGGTTTCACTCTTTAAGTACATTTGAATCACTTATGTTCTTATGTTAAGTACAATGGCGTGTTTTAATATATATATTTCTCTGTATGGTGTGTTTTGCATATAAGCTCTCTTGCGTGTTCATCATTTGCCAATGACAGAGTCAGTTTCGGCTCTGAAGGCATGTTAACACCCTGGGCCGAAATGGTTTCGGCCCATGAAATTGTTTCCATACCTAAGCCGAAAATGTGTCGGCTTACGTTATTCCATGTCGGCTGAGCCGAAACTAATCCAAGGCTTATTATATTAGAAATCAAATTTATTTTTTATACTTCTCTTCTACTTCTACTACTCCCTTACAACTAAAAAAGAACCTAAAGAAGAAACAAGACCCAAAAAAAAAAAAATCATAAACCCTCAATCAAAAAATAACGACTAGTAACACTCACCAAATCAGAACATTGGCATGGAAAGTGTGATTAGCAAACCCCATTCTGAAGTTGAAAACCTTGGAGCTCAACTAGAAGAATCAATCCCCCCAAATGAAGATCAATCGGAGCAAGAACAACTCGGGATGCGTCAAGGAAGGTATTATACAGATACCCATCCACTTATTTGTGTGTTTGATTGATATACTAGTTTAAACACAAGATTTTTATGTGTTATTTACGTGCCCAGAAAAAATTTCGGCCCATAGATGTAATCAAACCACCCAGCCGACATTAAAGCACTTTTTTGATATCTATATGGATTAGTTTCGGCCCAAACATTCCATGAAAGTCTGGGCCGACATTTTTTCTTATTTCCATCCCCTTCCACGTGGATACTTTAATTTCGGCTCAAGTAGGTATTGATAAATGTAAGCCGAAAATATTTCGACTGTGAGTTTTGTGTATTATCTGGGCCGAAAACATTTCGACTGTGAGTTTTGTGTATTCTCTGGGCCGAAAATTTGCCTGTCTTACTTGTATTGATATTTGCAACAGCGAGTCCCTTGCAATTGTTGTTTATGAACCTCCCCCACCACCAATTCGTGAGGATGATCCAAGCGTGATTGAAATACGACGTCAAAGGGATGAACACATTGATCCCCCTCTTCCACGACCACAGCATTTGCGTGGGGAATATGCTCCTGGCCTGCGTAGGGATTATCGTGATTTTCTTCCTCAGCAAGTCGAAAGATTTGTCGATCATGATGAATGGCAAGCAAATGTACCTCGTAATCTTAAAAGAAAGAGGGTTGGTGAGGGTGTGGAAATTTTTCCTTGTGGTTGTACACTTTGCGTTGAAGTTGCACGTCTCCGTCCACTTGTTGAGGCCAATGGCGGTCCGAGCTGGGAACTAATCCGCAGCCGAACACGGTTTGGAACTGGTTTCACTGGTTGAGTATTATTAAGTGTTTTGGTATTGTTCTTCTTTTATGTTATGGGCAGATGAAAACATCCTTTGATGGTGAGCCAATTGTATCGTTGAATTGTTATTTTGTTAGTTAAACTTTATGTTATGGGCAGACTTAAATACTATCATTTGGATGTGTACTGTTTAGATGCTCAACCTATATTTCGGCTTACGTTATTTCATGGCATGAGTGCCGATATTATTTCAGCTTACGTTATTTTATGTCGGCTGAGCCGAATCTATTTCGGCTTGCCTTTCCCTTCCTTTGTATGAGCCGAAACTTGTTCTGTAAAGTTCCAACGGTAGTATTTTCGAAAAAATAGCCGTTGGGGCTTGTTGTTTATATAATTCAAACCCATCCCAAACTCACTTGCAACCAAATTTCTAAATCTCTACTCCATAAAATGTCTCAACCTTCTTCATCCTCTTCTTCTCCTCCAAATAAAAATAAAAAGAACATAACAAAGGAGATAATTGATAACTACTACAACAAACCTTCATCTTCATCTCCTCCTCTATTCACTCCACCTCCATTTAAGAGATGGTATCCATCTCCTCCTAGAAACTATGGAAACCCAATTGTCAAGCGATGCAAAACTTCATCCGCATCCAAATTTTCATCCGGTTCTTCTTCTTCCTCATCTAACATCCAAAAACAACACAAGAATCCTCTAGACTCCCTACCCGATGCGCCTAAACCCCGTCCTAAATTTACGTGCGGTGAAGATATTTGTCTTTGTGGCAATGTTATGTTGTTGTATCCAACTCCGAACGAAATCAAAGGCCTTCGTTATGGAGTGAATTGGTCAAGTTTGTGGTTTTATGTCCAACGAAACTTCAACGAAAAAACTCCCCGAAAAGTGGTGCGAGATGTGAATGCGTTGTCGGCGCGATGGAGCAAAATACACAAAAAGGTTCAAGAATTCATGCACTTGGGGAGACTAGTCCGAGCTCAAATTCAAGATGAGAACGAGGAAGAAAATGTGGCTAGGACTTTGAAGGAATGGCACCAATGGAAAGGGAAACACTTCAAGTACGAACAACACTACCATCTCATCAAGGATTTTCTCGTATCAAGATATTTGAATTGAGTTAGTTACCTCTTAATTAATACGGTTCTATCATTATGCTTTGATTATGTAATATGGGGTTATCATTAATGTAATGCTTTTATTTTATGAATGATGAATTTGGTATTTTAGAAACCGGCATAATACTTAATATTTAAAACTAAAGAGTTCGTCTTACAACACATATAACAAAGCCAAGCCGAAACACAGAATAAATTTCGGCTTGTAACCACAAAACAAGTCATCTGCCGAAACAGTTTCGGCGCCCCCGCAAAAAAAGTGTCTGAGCCGAAACTATAACATGGTTTGCATGGCAGATATGTAGTTTCGGCTTAGACAGTATAACAGCATGCTGAGCCGAAATTTTCACTGTCCATCTCGACAACACCATTGAGAGCCTACATCCATTTCTTCAAGTCCTACGTTCAAGTCCGGGATCCAATCTTTGTCTTCTTCAATTGCTACGTTCAAATCCGGCACTTCTTCAATTATTTGAACATCATCATCCATTATTTGAAGGGCTTCTTGCATGTCTTGCATATCCTCAAAATCTTCATAGTCACTCAAATTAATGCGGCTTTCACGTGCAACTTTAATGGTTTGCGCCTTCCACATCGCCATTTCCCCGGAGTAATCTTCACACCAATCACCCGAGTAGTTGGGGTCGTAGCCCGGCCAATATGCACTATACGACAATGGAGGTATTGGGCAATCCCACTTGAGCTTGAGACCGATGAAATGATTCTTTTCAACAAAGGCAATAAAAACCCTTCTACCCCTCAAAACTTCATCACAAGGAACTCCCGGAGGTGCATAAGTTTCGCTAAAAGCAACGGAGAAATTGTGGACGACGCAATAAAATGTCTGCGCGATGAGGAAACCACAAATGGGAAACTTCATCCAATAATCCCTTGTAAGCACATCACTACCTAGTAGACGCTTTCTCATATTCTCATACTCCTCATGTACTCCTTCGTCGCCTTTATCCCCACCTCTCAACATTGTGTAGTAAAAAGAACGGTTGCGTTCCAAAGTTTGGCACATCTTCTCGCGAATATACATGCACACGTCCCCCTTGTGCCTATCCTCCAAATCAAAAGGTCCTAATTGCTTCGCCACAACGTGAAAACCACAATTTCCATCTTTTGGGACATCTTCTATGCTCTCAATATGGTTGTGGATGATAGGTGGAAGCCAATCCAAATAGTCGTCTTCCTTCTTGTTTTTCTTTTTAAAACAAGAAGGACTCAATCCCCATGTTTCTATTTTAGACTTCGGCAAAGACTCGTCTTCCTTGATGTCTATCTTCGCCAAAATGCCTTTCCCTTTCTTTGCTAAAGTACTTTGTTGTTGAGGAAGTGTTGAAGGACCACTCGATAAAGCTCCATCCCTAGTTGAACGACTTCTCTTCCTTGGATTACTATCACTTACCTTTATCCCCTCCTTCGCCAATGCTTTTCTTTCCTCATCATACTTTGCTTGGACGTGTTCAACTCCGGATAGATCTCTAGCCGTTGAAGCTCCATCCCTAGTTGACAATAAAATGGAGTTGAGCTTCCGTTGCTTCTTCAACGTAACCTTGGTACTTTGCCTACCCTTTTCGTCTCCTTCAATCGGTTCTAAAACATCGGCAATGGTAAATTGTTCCAAAAGTGGCTTCAAACCATCCATTATCCTTTGCTTTTCGATACCATTCATGTAATCAAACTTCTCCATTAGAATTCTTCCAAATGGTGTGGCCCCAAACCCTTCCGCTACACGATCGGTAGGACGAGGATGGAAACTCAATTGCTTCCAATGAGGATCTATAGCATCCAAAGGTATCACTTTATCCTTATACCCGGCACACATATGTGGACATGGAAGTCCCATTGTTGTCTTTATCGGACAAGTACAATCCCTCGATGGCCTATACTTATGCTTCACCGCCAATGCCACTTGCTCCATCACCAACTTAATACACAAATGAGAGACATTCAAACTTAAATGCCTTATCCATGTACAATCCTTCCCACCGAGAAGAGGGTCTTCGAACTTGCACACTTGAAGAAGACTTCTTTCGAACTTCGTATTGATGTTTATAATATCACTTCTATGATACTCACGTATAGCATCAAACACGGTGACAAATGTGTCACGACATCCAAAAAGATTTAGTTTCAACCGGTGGTGAGCCGACTCACACATACTTGTTGCTTGGTTGCCGAAGTGTTTAATCTTGTTCGTAAACATATGCACGAACTTTTCCCGGTGCTTCAATACTTTATTTAAGTAGGGCATGATTTCCGGGTACTTGGTTTCTCCCCAATGATCAACCAAACGTTGGTAATTCCGGTTGTAAATCGCCAAGGTTTCGGAAAAAACCAATGCTTCCCAATGTGTCGTGAATAATGCGTACTTCTCTTGCTTGTCGGCATAATCCACAAGGAACTCTTCTTTCTTGGCTTCTCGCACTTCCGCCGTTAACTTTCTTTGTACGTTTCACATAGCTAAGAATGTGGAGAAGAAATGTCATCCGATTATTCAACCTTTCAAGAAGATAAGTGAACTAGAGAAGATTTCAAAGTTAACGGCGCCGGGAAATACCTTTGTTATAGCCCACATCAATGCACTCTCATTGTCGGTTACTATCACCCTTGGAAGCTCTTCCATGTATAGAGATTTAACTCTCTCTAACGCCCATTTGTAATCTGCCTTCTTCTCGTTTCTCATGAAAACGAAAGCCACGGTGAAGGGTGACTTCGTCGAGGTATGGCCAACAACGTTCAACAATGGCATCTTGTACTTATTAGTCTTGTAAGTGCAATCCATAATAAGAACTTGTGGAAAGCATAGAGCCAATTTGAGACAATCCGGATCGGCAATTAATAGGTGAGTGACTTGTCTAAACTCATCCAATTTAACATCCGTGGTGTAACCATTCGCCCTTGCCACTTGAAACAATTGTTGCATCACATTCCTTCCTTGTGTATCTCTAATTTTTATTTGCATCCTTGCGTTGTAGATGGTTTGCCGTGTTGACATGTTGCTTGGATCGTCCAACTTCAACTTGGTAAGAATCTTGCTTACTCCAATTCTTGCTTTAGACAACCGTTCAACTTGCAACTTTTCATGGGGTTTAAGCCTTCCAATCGTGGGGTGTCCGTGAAAATCAAATGGCCGTGGATGGTTATGACGACAATCCATGGTAGCGTTCATCACCCAATGCTTTTCACATTTCAAAAAGTTGAAAACTAGCTTGAAAGGACATTCTATCTTCCTTGTTTTACTCTTATAAGGGATCCGGGATGAGGTCTTCACATACACATAACCCTTCTTTTTCTTATTTATATCTTTTCCGCTTCTCTCACAAACCATCACCAAACGGTTTTTAAGCGTATCTCTACCGATTACAACTGCGCACATTAGTTCTCTTGCTTGTTTCTTAACCCAGGCAATGACTTCTTCCCTTGAATACCACGTCTACATTTGTAAGAAAATAATGTATTAGTTAGATATTATTTTGTAGGAAATAGACTAAGAAAATAAAACTATTAGTTACCTACCAATCCAATTCCCTTCAAATATTCCTCTCTAGTATCTTCGTGAATGGCCCGAGAGAAGAGGTCTTGATTCACATGGTTTGCGAGTGCGACCTATAAAAAAAAAAGCCAAAGTTAGAATCAATTTCGGCTCACACGATAAACTACTATTCTCAGCCGAAACAGTTTCGGCTTTCATCCTGTTCACGAAACTTTGAGCCGAAATTGTCTCTGTGGTTTCCATATATCTTCAAAAAATTTACCTAATTTCGGCTCAGACATTGAAATTATTGTATGGGCCGAAAAAGAGGATATTTCTCAGAAATATACAGGTGGTTTCGGCTCAGTACAGATCTGAAAAAGCTCAGCCGATACAATTTCGGCTTGCTAATTTTTCAACTTGTCCTAGCCGAAAATCTTTCTGGGCACGCAAAATACTCAAAAAATTCTCATCTTTTCATGGATTCGAGCTATAGAAATGAGTATAGACAAGATTTATAAGAATACCTGTGCATTAGAAGGATTGGGTTCATCATAAATCGGCTCATCATTCACATTTGCCTCATAAAATCCATCTTCATCTTCAAAGAGAGGTCCTCCAAGAGATGAAGAATCAACCATTAAACGATTGTTGTTGTTGTTGTTGTTGTTGTTGCGAGGAAGTAATATGAAAGGATTATCCATCTCCGAATCACTTGTTTCACTCATGTTGAACACAAATATCACAAATCTCACAAAAAAACCTAGGTTTTTTTCCCCTCTTCTCCCCCCAAAACCCAACTTTTTTCTCACCAAAAAATAAAAATCAGATTTTAGTTTTAAATTTTATTTAATTAAAATCATTAACACTAATCATTATCATTAACACTAATCATAAAAATTAGTGTTAATCAGTCAAAGGGCATATTAGCATTTTTGAAAAAAATTATTCCCAATATACCCCCGTTTTGTCCTCATTCACTTGGCCCCCAAAGATCTCACTTGGCCGAAAAACACGGTTCCTATTATTGCCCCTCACAATTTGAATTTAGAAGCAGATACGGCTAGC
>JAJJMA010279291.1:1383-11430 GCA_023529015.1 Papaver nudicaule | reverse complement strand
CATAAGCACTCACACCACGACTAAGGCACAGGCTGCCCAAAGTCGACCTTGGCCAGATGCCAAAGCCATAAACGCCACATAGCATGGCACCACAAACCATGAAGCCACCATGGATCCGCAAAAATTAGCCTTGGCCAAGAGGCCAAGGCCATGGCGTAAAATGCCACAAACCTACTTAGTCTGGCCAAAGGCCAAGACCATAACGAGAAGCATAGCCGTCAACAGGCTGGCCTTGGCCAGAGGCCAAGGCCGTGGCGCCATAGTCCATGGCGCCACAACAAGTGGACCTTGGCCAGAAGCCAAGGCCGTGGCGCCATAAGCCCTGGCGCCACCTTAACACGACTAACGCCAAAGCGCGTCTAAGATTGGCCTTGGCTAAAGCCAAGGCCGTGGCGCCATAGTCCATGGCGCCACAACAGGTTGGCCTTGGCCAAAGGCCAAGGCCGTGGCGCCAAGAGCCATGGCACCACCATAATTAGCACCAAGGCGCATTCAAACACTCATGGCCTTGGCCAAACAGCCAAGGCCACTCCTATACTCGTGTCCCGGAGGCACTACACTCATGTTGGTCACGACAATTAGTCGTACGACTCTACTATACTCAACTCAATTACGCAATATCCGCGTATCACTCGCTCGAGACATCAAAACATCACACGGGGGGATAACTTTAGGGGTATTGGTCTGGCGGTCTACGGCAGTTGAAAGAAACTGATGGAGATAGTGGACAGTTACGAGAAGATGGCGCGAGTGAGCATGTTCCACACGACTCAGGCAGTTAAGGAAACTAACGCATGTCCTCCACTCCTCCACTCTTCCACGACTTCCACCTTCTCTGTCGAGAGATCAGGGTGAGTTCAAACTATAAATAGAGGCTTCCTTTATCTTCCAAGGCAGAACATTACGAACGTTCAGAACACCTAGAACACACAATCCAGAAACAACCAGAGCCTCTGAGAAAACACCTGAGAATCGAAACACGTTTCTAGCCTTGGAGATTTCCAGTCGACTTCACGACGGAGATCTTGAACTCTTACACCCAAAACACATCCTCAACCTGATCTCAAGTTTCTTCGTTGTTTCCCTCCCTAGACCAACCTCTATCCTCTCTGTGACCGAAGCAAGACGGGAACGACCATCCTTGGTTTAGGCTTGTCTTGTTCGACTTTGATCTCCGAGCACTACGAAAGTACCCAGCGACGGTACATTGTTTTTCCAGGTAAAAACAGTTGGCGACCACAGTGGGAGATCATTCTCTCGGTTCTAGAGAAACTTGCTCGAAGATGGTTGAACTTAGGTCGGGATCAGATACCAAAAACCCCAACTCTTCAACTGACGGTGATGTAGCCTCCAATACAGCACCTACCAACCCACCTACATCCAACAATACGCCCAACGTACCTATTACCCAAGAAACTTTCTCTTTAATACCTATCATCTCGGCTATACCCAACGCCCCAATAACGGAGTAGCAGTTGGTGGAGCTTTGCATCAACGGAATGATTCCTGTATACCGAGCCCTCTTGGAGAACCTGCGCTTCCAGACTTTCTCTGAACTCCGTGAAGCTGCGAAGAAGTCCGTCACCACTGCACCCGCTTCGTTGGAAAGAACCATCACACGAACGAGGGACGAATCGCCAATTGCCGCACGACACCAAAGCGACAACCAACCGGCCCGAGAAGCCCCTCGAGCCTACACCACCTCTTCCTTCCCCAGGTACGATGGAACCGGTCATGCACGAGAACACGTCTCACGTTTCCTGGAATCTCTGGGAGAATACGGATACAGTCATACCTTGAGGCTTAACGAGTTCCGAAGTCTCTCATCGGAGGGGCTTACCAATGGTACACTCATCTCTCACCGAGAACCACGAGTACCTGGAATGGATTGATGGACGCTTTCTTCAAAGAATTTCTTTTCGGGAAGGTGACTCTCTCTGATCTAAGTAAGATGCGCCAAAGAGCTGGAGAATGCCCTGATGAATACGTAAAAAGGTTCAAAGGGCAAGCCCTCGGTTGCTGCGTCCCAGACGTAACGGAGCCGCAACTAGTGGAAATTTGCACTGGCACCATGACTCCTGTCTACCGTGCTCTCTTAGAAGATCTTCAGTTCCAGACTCTTGCCGAACTCCAGGAGGCAGCAGCAAGGTCCACCTCTATAATACCCGCGCTGAGGGAGAGGACTCAACTATTAAAGCATGGAGAACTCACTGAAGAAAACAATAGAAGCTCGCACAACGACAGGAAGAGAAAAGCGGGAGAATACCTCACCGAATACCAAGCACCGAACCTAACGGCGCAAAGCGCAATACTGGAAGGGGGCTTGCAACAACAACAAGAAGGAATTGATCTACCGAACGACCTCACGGCGACGGAGATGAAACAACTGCTAGAGTCTTTAGTCCGAGACAGACTCGTGGAACTACCCAGGGCATCGAGGCCTCCCACCGCTGAAGAAATAAAACACCCTCATTATTGTCATTACTACAGGAGAATCAGCCACGCCACGATCCAGTGTAATAGTTTCAGGTAAATCCTCGAAGAACACGTTGTCAAGGCCAAGGCACGCTCTTATATGTCGTACCCAGAGCCTCCACACATCCAAATTCTCACGGACCACAGAGAACCAGTGAACCAGAGAGTAGAGAATTTGATGCACCAACTATGCGAAATCTTGTGTTTCTCGAAGTCACAACGACGGGATATGTTTACAGCGCTCAACCACGTGGTGTCAGGAAGACGGTTGCCGTTTGGAGAGGAAGAAGACCCACGCTCGTCAACTCCAGACAAGTCTCCAATAAGATACGACTGGGGACTACTAGCCAGGCAAGGTTGGGGAATACTCACGACTGCATATATCACTACACCATATTTGGCGAATAGCAACACTGAGTAGCAACGGTAATGCTGCCGTTGCGGAATAGCAACACTTTTGGGCCGTTGCGGAATTTTTGGGCCGTTGCGGAATTCCGAAACAGAAGGTTTTCTGTTGCGAATTTCCGTTGCTATTTTTTTGCGCGTGCGAAGTAAGCGTGCGGGCAAAAACACTTCCCCACACTTTTTAGGATATTTATGCCCAAACCAGCTATGCCTAGAGTATTTCCCCACCCCTAGCTATGAAGTGTGTGGGATGATTGTGTGCCATCGACCTTATCCCTCCATCGACCACACACGGCTAACTCATTTCTTCTCTTCTTCTTCTTTCTTCTTCTTCTCCTCTCTTTCTCCTTCTTCCTGCTAAACTGATCGAGCAGAGAAGCTTCAACTGTAACCCTAACCACCACCACCATAACTTAACTAACCCTAACTACTACAATCTTCATCACTAACCTATCATCCAGAAACTAAATCACCATCTCTTCTTCTTCTGCTACTATCATCTCTGAATCGATCTCGCGAAGATATTGAATTCGATCTTAATGAGATCGATTTTAACTGAATCAACTAAATCATCATCATCTGATTTATATACCTTGTTTAATTTCTACAGTAGAAATCCTAGATCTAGTATTCCTATATTTTATCTAGGGTTTCAATTGTAGAGATGAGCCGGAAGAGGAAGGTTTAACATGGGTTTTAATTCTAGGTAGAGGAAGACCTAAAGGTTCTGGAAATAGAAAAGTCTTTGCTTCTCTTGGTAAGTTTTTTTTTTTTTCTTGGTAATTTTTCTCATGAGCAGAACCAAGCAGATCTAGACTTTAGAGAAAATATCTTCACAAAGGCTTGGATCAGTTCCTTGAGCAAAGATCTCTTGATTTTAAACGAATTTCGATTACAGGTTTACAACAAAAGGGGTCTACTCTCAAAACCCATTCAAGATTTTCTTAAAAAACATTACATTTCTTCTGAGATTTGGGGTTTCCGTCATAGATACAAAACTGATCTACTACTGCTATTGTATCTGTAGAGGAGACTGGTCTTGTTGAAGAAGAAGAAGAAGAAGAAGAGGAGACTGGTGGTGCTATTGATGAAATCGAAGAAAGAATATCGAGTCCTAGTAGTAGTGGGTATGCTGGTGAATTGGGGACTACTAGTGGAACTAGTAATTCTGGAAATGATGAGATTGAAGAACAACAAGATGAGGTTTGTGCTGTTATCTTCATCTATTGAACTGTTTGTTTTTGTTAAAATTTGTGGAATTTAGTTGAATTGGAAACCATAGTTGTATAAGAATGATTTTACATGTTGTTACTGTCTATTTGAAACTATCCTCCTTAATGGTCATTAATAGGTTGTTATTATTTGAGTTGTAAACTGACATGCATTCACATCTACTAGGTTACACACATGCCTGCGTTATACATAATGATTATCGCGGGGTTGGTCTTTGTGACAAGTAGATCATCCTTGTAAGAAATTAGCCATTGGATAATTTTGATGTAGACCCAGATGAAACTGTTATAGTTTGTAATAAATTCGTTTTCCTGTGATAATGATTGGTAATAATCACAGTGTTAGTTCTCTGTAAGCATTTTTTTACGTGGAAGTACTAATTTTTTTTTCTTGTACAGTAATTAGAGTAATTTCTTGGGACATTTTGATTTATTTATGAAGTGCAGGATGATGGCTCAGTATCTTGGAGGAAAAGGAAGAAGCACTTTTTTGTTTTGAGTAACTCTGGCAAGCCAATATACTCCAGGTCAGTGTCGTTGCTGAAATGGGGAATTCGGAGCTCAAGTTATCTGCTTTTGTTATGAAATTCGATACTATTGCTTGGTATTTTGCCAATTGTAACTTTTGACTGTCATGGTTGCAATACTTGAAGGTATGGAGATGAGCACAAGCTTGCAGGGTTTTCGGCTACTTTGCAAGCAATAATTTCATTTGTGGAGAATGGGTAAATTCTAAAACCTTCGCGTTTGTTCATTTACAGGTTGATAAATTTCTTTGTCAATATTGTAAGAAAGAATTGTTTGGTTCATTTTTCTTCCTTGATGTCTTTTCAGGGGGGACAGTGTTAAATTCGTAAGAGCCGGGAAACATCAGGTTGGTTGACACATCCATACACATAAATTAGTGGCAGTCCGATAGTCTAGATTAGATAATCAGAACTTTTGCATGTTCAGGTAGTTTTTCTTGTGAAGGGACCTATCTATCTGGTCTGCATAAGCTGTACTGAAGAGCCTCAAGAGGCATTAATGGCGCAACTGGAACTAATTTATGGTCAAGTAAGAACATTTAGCTCCTTTTCCATAGTTTCATATGACATACATCTTGGCTCGGGTGTGTATTCCAGTTTCTATTCACTTGCCTTTAGTATGTCCAACCAAGTTGTCGATATTTTCATATGTGAATTTGAGACTTCTTGTTGATCAATTCATGCCCAATGATACCTTAGCTAAACATCTATTCCATTGTATGTGTATGGTTTGCTTAGGAGAGGGAGTTTTTATTTGTATTTTCTTCTGTAATATCCAGTATGGTTTGATATTGTTGTTTGCATATCATTAGTGAACTTCGCATACCCTGGTGACTGTCAAGGTGCTTGTTTAATACTTCAGGTTCACACATCTAATTATGGTTTATGGTTGGTGCAGGTATCCACCTTCATTCCGATCGGCTTTAGTTGTGTTGACTCTTTTGAGATGGCTTGTTGTTCACTGAACTTGATAGGTATGTACAGCTGGTTTCTCTTGTTTAATTTTTTTTCCCTGCAATAATTTCAACTTAGTGTTATACAGTAAATCAGACCCATATCCGTCTCCTTCTAACCCGCGTTCGCATCAAATTTGGACTTCGTTTATCTGTCTATATGATTGGTGGGTTATTTGATTTTCCATATATGGGTGAAGGTTAGTGCAGATTAGTGTTGTGTGATCTGCCAGAGAATGGTAATGGCTAGTAATGGGGTTTCAAGAATTTTATCTTCTTTTGTTAACACTTTAACCTTTACTAATATACTAATGGGGTTTATGATTCTGTGCAGGCAGTAAAGAAAGGAGATCCATCTTTCTTGGTCAATACTAGGTTATACAATGCAGACAAGTAAACATCTGATGGGAAGGTACCTATCTCATGCTCAAATATGAGTATTACAGAACTAGGTTATACAAGTATGGATACTGAAACTAACTAGGTTTTATATATTAGAGAACAAGAACATTGGTTTTTTAATTTTTTTTGGCTAAGTGTAAGAACTAGTTTTTAGTTTTTTTGGCTAAGTGTAAGAACAAGAAAAGAAAACTAGAGTATGAAATTTTTGTATGTATATGAAGTATTGATTTTGGCTAAGTGTCGGAATTTTTTGAAATGTATATTGAAATTTTTGTATGTACATGAAGTATTGATTTTGGCCGAGTGTCGGAATTTTTTGAAATGTATATTGAAATTCTTCCATCTTAAGTCAAAAAGGACTTTCTATTGACCAGGTCAAAGATTGGCCGAGCTGACCAGAACTGACCAGGTCAAAGTCAAGCTTGGTCTTCTTTGACCTGGTCTTTTTTTTACTTTGGTAAAAATTTAGAAACGGCAATGAGCCGTTGCTGGTAAAAATATCCGAAACGGTAAACGGGCCGTTGCTGATTAAAATTAGAAACGGATAAAAGGCCGTTGCGGGAAAAATTAAGCAACGGAAAAAAGGCCGTTGCGGGCAAAATCTAGCAACGGCCGAACTGCTCCGTTGCTAGATCCGTTGCTAACCGAGAGACGCAACGACAACATTACCGTTGCTAAAATTCGTCACACCATGAATCGCAACGGCCGACCCCCGTTTCTAACACTTTTAGCAACAGATGAGCACCGTTGCTACCCCCCAAATATGGTGTAGTGTATACGCGGTGTCGGATTCCCCAACACACTATTGGACGCAGAAGGGAAGATCAATGTCATCTCTACCACGACACTAGAAACCTCGGGAGGCTCACCACACGATGTCACTGATTCCCCTGAGACGTTGGAGGACCCCGAAGGGAGGACGGTGGTAACCCATGGATGGGTAACTCTCCAGATCGAAGTAAATGGAGTACGGACGAAGGCCGAGCTCTATGTGGTCCCACGAGATCTAGAGCACGACATGATTCTCGGCTACTCTTGGTTCCGAGACAACCAGAACTTGCTTAACAAGACTACAACCCCACAAGGACCACCAGCTGAACCGTAGTACCTCCACGCAGCAACAGTGTCCTTGTACGAGGAAAGAAGGGCCTCGCCTAGCCCCGGACAGAAACCAAGGACGAAAGCCCCGCAAAAGATGGATAGAATGCTCGTCCCCAGGTATGAGTGGATCATGAACCCTACTCAATATTTTAAAAGATGGACGACCTCTTCCCCTGGCCATGAAACCCTTAGTATCTTGTTTAGCCAATTAGAAATAGGGAATGAGAAAACCAACGACAACAGGTTTGCCTGCCGTCCTCGAAAATCATCGTTACACCGGAAGCTTCACCGCCTTAGAGCCCCAGTAACCAACGACGGAGGCTACGAAGTAGAAAGATTGGTGATGAAGACTAACAGACAAAGAGGGAGGGAGCCCACAGGACCTTACGTGGTTATTAAATCCACGCCGAGCGGATACTACAAACTCATCTCGCTCAAAGACGGATGCAAGGATGCGATAATAGTCAAAGAAAAGCGGATTGAAGCATATCCCAATTAAACCTTAGTTATTCAATCCATAAAAAAAAACATATAACCATTGTACATAATCGAGACATGAGACTCGTTCTACCATTGTCTTTCGAATGAATAGTAATAAAGAAATTCCCGAACCATGAGTCGAGAAACAAAACCAAAACAATCAGAAAAGACCAAACAACACAATACCCTTAGCCTTTTCATAAGAATCTCTCATGTTTGAAAGAACCTCCCACTCCTTCACAAACCTAGCTTCCAGTTCAGCAACCTCTTTCTCTTTCACTGCGAGGACGTCTTCTGTAACCCCCTCAGCCTCAACCTTTGCATTTTTCTGCTTCTCGAACCTCTCCCGGAGCCAAGCCACATTGTAGGACTCAGACTCAGCAGCTGCTATGGCATCCTCCCAATCCTGCAGCATCCCTGGCTCGACCCCATACATGGAGTTTTCCCGCATCTCAGCAATCCGCTCCAACAGAACTTCGACGAACCCTTCCGCCATAGCACGATTTGCATCCTCCCTTGCAATATGCCCGAACTCTCTCCAGATACGTGTGTACATATCCTCATACTCTCGGGAAACGACGAAACCACCTATGGCCACCTGGTAGGACCTGACTCTACTCAGGAGGGGAAAGGCAACACCTCGGCCCGGGTAAAGCGCGTTCAGTCTAGCCTCTCTAGCTCCAATCTCAGCATCAGCAGCGTCCCTGGAGTCGGAGTCCACAATCTCCTCAGTGTTGCCGTTCTCGATGACTTCTTCCTCGTCCCCTTCACCCGTGGACACGCCTACAGTAACAGGGGAAGCTACGCCACTAGTCACCACCATCTCGTCGCGCATGAACTCTCCGCTCTCCTTCGTAGACTGAAAATGGAGGAGTTAAGAAAGAAGGCGTGAGTTACAACCGGTCTATAAGTAAGGAAGAAGTAACCAAAGACATAGAAAGCGCGAATCTCTTACCGCGATAGGATGCGTCTCCTCGCAAAGAAGTGATGAAGCATTGAACGTCTCAGCTACCTCTCGCTCCTGGTCACCAACAGTTGAAGACCCCACTGGCTCGTTGTCTCCTAGATGATCCGTCTGCAAGAAGATAACACGAGAATGAAGACTCGACTAAACATTAACAGGGGAACAAAGCTGATAAAAGATTCACTACCGTCACATCGGCGTCTTCATATTCTGGCACGTATCCCTTGGGGACCTCATCCGAGGTCGATCCCTCCTAGTACCTCGAACTGAAACCATGTCATCCGACTGGGGACTGGGAGTAGAGCATACCTGCAGAAGAATAATGAAGGGTAAGGAGAAAGACATTTTATAACCAAGAAGGAGTTGCAGTCGGATCACCATACCTGAGCAGGAGCTACGGGAGCACCCCGACTCCCCTCGTTGACGAAACAATGAAGGACTTCGAGAGTACCATTCCAAAACTCATGATACTCGAGAGTCATCCTCGCAGGTCGGTGACGAAAGATAAAGGGAGAACGACGACCGGGGTGAAGTGATACGTCGAGCGAAGACCGCAATTCAGCCACAGAAGGCACAAGGGACAACTTCTTTGGCACATCTTGAAGGTAAAGAATTACCACCTCCTCTCCTTGAAGGTAACCAAGGATGTAACCAGGAGTGCTGCTGTTGATAAAGATAGCTTGCCCAACAGTAAGGCCATTACTCTCGAGGTCCTGATCGTAGCTCAACACCAGGGTCCTCCGTGAAAGTTATGGGTTGTATGATATCAGAGGAAGAATTAGTATACCACGGGCGGAGGTCGACATTCCTCTCATCATCTAGCAAATCCCTCAGCTCCGGAGAGGGGATGGGCAACTTGCTATTCCACTGCAGGATTCGAGAACACCCCTTCAATGTGCTATTCAGAGAAGCCCCCTTTCTGGGTCTATGAGGTATGAAATTCTCCCACAAGATCGCCTGGATAAACGAGGGGTTTACGTAAGTACTAACCCTACTGACACCGGGCACCGACATATCTCGGACGAAAGCATCGAACTGAGCATACTGAGAACCGAGGAACAAGCTGCCGATATGCAAACTATGACCATGAGCCAGGAGAACAACAAGGGGAACGACATGAGGTTTCAAGGTACCACGAGGAGCATCAGCGAAAATGTCCCTGGACAACCAGAGTACTAGGAACGCGGCAATACAGAGAATGCTCTCGGGAGTTCCCCCGTTGGGACTTGTGCCACCCACATACCAGTGGTCAGTCCACTTAATATAATTCTCGTTTGAATAAGCTTTGGGTACCTGCAATTCTTGGATCTTCCTGTTCAAAACCTCGATCATCGGGCCTTGAGCCGAAGAACAGCTATCTAGGAGATTCCCTAACATTGGAAGATGGTATAAAGCAGCCACCGACTCCAGAGAGATCGCGAACTCGCCCCAACTAGTCACGAAAGTCTTCGTTGCCCTGCGCCAACGAAGGAGGAAAGTAACAATGGCGCCAGAATCCTTATACATTC
>JAJJMA010279286.1:0-13163 GCA_023529015.1 Papaver nudicaule | reverse complement strand
CTGGAAGAGAGAGGTTTCTTCCGGCTGGAGGAGAAGAAAATTCCGATCAAAGGAATTGAAACAATGTTGAAGAAATTTAATATGTTGACGAAGCTAAGGAATATTGTTCTCAGTTCTCCAGTATCAAGATCAATACAAGGTAACTCTCTCATTTCATTTTTTGTAATTGTTATAATGATTGTTACAAAATTCTGTAAGCAAAAAAAAGAAGAAAAAACAGAGTTAATCTCTGTAAAGGGATGAATTTATACAGATTTGAGTGTTTGTTGTGCAATCTACCCTCCATCTTCAGTTAAATACCCACTCTAGCAAATATGTTAGTTACTAGCTTGAAGTCTTTAGGAAAGGACTTGTAGTAGCTTATATATGCTTAAAGCCTAAAGCACAACAATGACATTCAGAATAAAAGATAAAAAACCAACCCACCTACTAGACTTAAAACATCGACACCTCTATTCACAAACTATACACAGATAGGAAAACCTATAACCCTTCTAAACAGTAAGCATTCAGATATAATCTTGAAGTGAAACACTAAAAAGTTCTAATCAATAAAATTGATCACAACTTAGATCTATTTTAATCTCCTCCATCATCTATTTTAATTTCTTCTTAAAAAACACAAAAATTCGTCAACATCATTTAAGTAGAATGATTAAACACATGAACAAAAAAGAAATAAATATATCAGATTAAACATAAGTACAAAAAATCCTCATTTATTTCTGTAATATCAAAATCTAAAAAAATAAACTCAAGCAAAAATGTGAATCATGTACTGGAAGTAGAATCATGGAAATACTTGCAAACAAAATCAAAGGAAAAAAATAACTATTACCTTCGTGGAATTGATTTATTTGTTATATCACTAAAAAGAACCAATAATAAGAAGTTTATTAGATAACTGATATGACAAATCCCAATATTGTACACAAAGAATAAAAGAAAAAAGTTGTTAAGCAATGAACTCACGCTCAATGGTTAGGTGACCGTTTGCCCTGATGGTTTATGACATGAAATCCCAAAGTGGTTTTCATAATTGTCATCCAGCGCCATTGTTCTCAAATATAAAAATTTGCTACCACATCATAAGATAAGTCCAAGATGTGGGTATCAACATTTCTAGTGCTACTCATAGGGTTCTCCCTGCCTCAGGCTCCTAAGGTAAAAGTCGAGACCAAAATCCATGGAAATACCTATTTGTATAAGCCAAGTAGATTATGCTTTTGGATAAATATTTATCTACATCAGAGAGTTGAAACTAAACTTAGGTTACTATTAACGATAATTAAAACCACATACACGTTTCGGAACCGACTACCTTTTATAGAGATAGTTTTTTCTATGAAATTTATTTGCTTTCGGGAAACATTTTTTATAGGAAATTTATTTGTTTTTTGAAAAGAAAATTTTCTAGATTTTTTGTTTTGTTTTGGAAAAAAACTTTTTATTCCAAAAACTCTATTTATACGAGATTTTTGGGTGATTGTTCTCCTATCTCATAACTTTTAACCATGGATCATTCAATAACTCTGTCTATTAGAGCTCCTTGTGAAAAACCTGTTTCCATGGTACTTGATGAGAATCATAAGTATCCCAAAGAAGTTATGAATTCTAATGCTTTCAAGAAAAAGAATATTTTTTAAGAAATAAAAGAATAATGTGAAGAAACCTAAATCCAATACTTCCAAGAATAATCGAATTGCATCCATTGTCAAGGAATGCAACGATAAAAAGAGAAGTACATTTTTTTTTTTGATACTATGGATAAATTTTCATTAAGAATTGGAGGTTTCCTCCATAATGTCAGACATAATAAGATTCAAAATAAATTCAGGTGGGCTGTTTAACCACTCTGAATACTCCCTATACTTCATACTAAAATTAGCCAGTTCATGAGATGGCTTATTACATTCTCTACTAAGATACTTGCATCTCCAGCTATTAAAGTCTTTAAGCTTAACAGCTGCATCGACAAGAAGATCTTGTGACTCCCACTCTATATTATTAGCATTCCCAGCAAAGAAATCCTCAATGCCTTTCAAGTCTATTTCAAATAGCACATCTCTCAGACCAAGCTCCCAACACCATGCTACTGCCTCAAGGATGTCTATGCATTCGGCTTCCTCTGCGCTTCCCTTTTCTCCAATGAACCTTGCTCTACACCTGATAAAATTCCCTGCACAATCATGCAGTATTAGTCCAATACATGCAAGTTTACTCTCATTGGAAAATGATGCATCACATGAAACAGAAAAGAATGGACTTGGTGGTGGTTTCCATGTTGTATGTTTCATAGGATTCTGTATTTCCTTAAAGGGTGGTGGGTGCCTAGCTAGTGTCTCCATGTACTGATGAAAGTGTAATGCACTATCTGCACACTTCTTAGGATTGGTTGTTTTCCCCTGAAAGACCACTTCACACCTCATCTTCCAGATAAACCAGGCAATTATCAGAAACTTTCTTAATCTACAGTCAGCTTCATCATTTTCCTCCTTATGCAGCCTCATTTCCTTTCATTTTAAAGAGTTCTACCATAGTTTCCTTTGTAGATTGTAATACTAGGCTTCCTTCATGGATTAACCTCCAAACTGCTTTTGAGAAGGCAGTTGAACAGTAAATGTTTTGTTGTTTCCTTTTCAACTTTGCATATTGGGCATTTAGGATCCACATGATCTAGCACCCTGGTTATCCTGTCTCATGTAGATAAGATGTTTCTTAGACTCCTCCAGATAATTTTTTTTACTCTTGGCCAAGTTTGCAACTCCCAAATATCCTTCCACTTGACATCAGTGTTTTGTATGCTTGTGCTTTGTTGTAAGTGATGAAAAATTTCTTCATGAAGTTGGTTGTAGGCTGATTTCAGAGAGAAATTTCCATGCTTGGTCAAGTTCCAAATTAATCTATCTTTACCATATCGTGGAATTCTCATTTTCCTTATTAGTTGAACTGTGTTTAAGTTGAACAATTGAACTAATAACTCCACCTTCCATTGCTTGTTTTGGTCGTCAATCACCTGCTTAACCCAAACAAAACCAGTAAAGTTGTTTGCTAATGGTGTTGGTGGAGTGTCCAGTCCAATTACCCACTTATCTTTCCAAATCTGAATATCTTCTCCAGTACCTAACTTCCAGCAACTATTGTCTTTAACAAATTATACACTTTCTTGAACTCCCTTCCAAGCCCATGGCATTTTCTTTTTAGGTGTAGCATGAAGGAGATGATTATCTGGAAAATACTTGGCTTTTATAGCTTTACCCCATAACTTATCTTTGTTTGAACATATTCTCCAAGTAGCCCTTGCAAGCATTGCAGCATTTAGAGTTCTCATATCTCTAAACTCCATTCCTCCTTTGTCTTTGGGAAGGCACAGTTTCTTCTAGGAAGTAAGACATAAGCCTTTTCCTTTTTCCTTACCCCACCAAAAGTGAGTTTCTATTGAGTTAAGCTTGCTGATGATACCTTTAGACATCTTAAAGCAACTCATGGGGTGTATTAGAACTGCGTTGATCACATGCTTTACCAACACTGATCTTGCTGCATCATTGAGTGTTTTCCTCTTCCAAATTGCAAGTTTAGTTTGCACATTTCTAACCAAATTTGAAAATGAGTGTGTCTTGGATCTTCCCAGTACGAGTGGCATGCCCAGATACTTCTCATGGTTGTTCATTTTCTGCACGTTGAGCAATTCAGCTAATTCAGTAGTTGTTCTTGCTTCCGTACTACTGCTGAAGTACACACTTGATTTGTTGAAGTTAATAGTCTGTCCTGATGCACTACTAAAAGCTTCAATGATACCGAGGAGATTTTTTATGTTCCGCCTGTTAGCTCTTGTGAATATCAAGCAATCGTCCGCGAAAAACAAGTGTGAGATTGGTGGTGCTGATTGTGCAATTTTGATACTCTGGATTAACTTCTTGTTCTCTCCTGTTACCAACATTCTCGAGAATACCTCCATAACCATAATGAATAGAAATGGACTTAAAGGATATCCTTGTCGTATACCTCTTGTAGGTGTAAAAGGCTCACAAGGCGAGCCATTGAATACTACAGAGATTTTTAGTTGTGCTAATGCGATGTCTTATAAGATGGCAGAAATCTTCAGCACAACCCATCTTTAACATTACATCTAATAGAAAATCCCACTCAATCCTGTCGAAGGCCTTCGACATGTCTAATTTCAAAGCCATTAAACCTCCTTTGCACTTGTTACTCTTATTCTTCATTGTGTTTATAACCTCTTGAGCTAAGTGTATGTTGTCACTTATTTGACGGCCAGAAACGTATGCTGCTTGTAATGGAGAGATGATTTTCCCCATGATATTTCTCATAAGTATTGAGATTAGTTTAGAGATTAACTTGTATGTAGTATTGCATAGTGCAATAGGACGGAATTCTGAAGGCAACTGTGGGCTTTTTACTTTTGGAATTAGAGTAAGATTTGTCTGGTTCAGTTCCTTAAGAATATGGCCTGTACGGAAAAACCTCTTCACCATCTCACAAAATTTATCACCAACTACATCCCAATGCGACAGAAAGAATCCTGGAGGAAACCCATCAGGGCCTTCCACGGTTTCATACTCTTCAAAACTCTGAAGATTTCATCATTTTCCGGCATTCGTAACAATTCTGTATTGTCTGCTGCAGTAATATATTGTGGGATACAACTAAGGATTGCTTCATTTATTTGGGGAGCCGTGGTTGAACTGATACTTTGGAAATGAGTAATTAAGAGTTGTTCTAGCTCAACTCTCCCTGTCCGCCAAGCTCCATTATGATCCTTTAGAGCTGTAATATTATTTCTACTTCTCATTGTGTTTGCAGAAATGTGGAAATGTTTTGTATTTCTATCAGTTTCTCTGTAGAATTCATCTCTCGACTTTTGTCCCCAAAAATCATTCTGTATTTGCTGCCACTTCTCAATTTTTGTTAACACCTCATTTGCCTTATGTACGTTCTCTTCTGAACTTGGTTGGCTTTGAATGTTCTCTAATTTCTCATGCAAACTTTTAATATTTTCCTGGATGTTCCCAAACTTGTCTTTATTCCACTTTGCTAATTGTTTTCTTGTGAACTTCAGTAAACATGTTAACTGAAAAGCTGGAGATCCTTCAAGACATTTTTTCCATGAGTTAATGATCTGTTGCTTGAGTGTCACCTCTCCTTCCCAACACTGGAAATATTTCCAACCCTTTTTGTACGTTATTTTAGCTCCATCAGTATCCAGTAATATTGGAGTATGGTCACTCCCTACCTGTAGCAGATGAAAAACACAAGTATCTGGAAAGTGTATATTGCTTTTTCCATTCACCATGGTTCTATCAAGTCTAGCTTGTTTCCTTCCAGTACAACTGCCATTGCTAGTCCATGTGAAGTGTTACCAATATAACCAAGGTCTTCCAATCCTGGATCCTGTATATCATCTAGGACTGATTGAGGAGTGTTAGAAGTATTTCGAGTAGAAGATGTTGAAGTACCATAATTCACCCTTTCAGTAGCATTAAATATAACATTCGAATCACCCAGAAGAAACCATGGTAAGTTCATTTCATCACCCATCTCTTTGATAAATTTCCATTGTTATTTTCTCTCATTATGATAGGTGGAGCCATAGATGCATGATAAACATACTTCAGGTTTTGAAGGATTATCTTGAAATATACAATGTATCATATTTGAGGATGTCTTTATTACTTCAAAGTTAAAACCATATTTCCACAATAATACTAATCCGCCTGCTAAACCTCTTGAATGAACACAAATATCATTAGGGAAGTTATATTGCCTTATGAGATTCTTAATTTTGTCCGAAGCAATTTTTGTTTCACTAAGAAAGACTACATCTGGATTGTACAAATAAATTAATTTCTTCAAGTGATCTCTAGTTCTTTTATCATTGAATCCTTGGCAGTTCCAAGCTAAGATTTTCATTGTTAGGGAGAAACTAATTTCAATGCACGGATGTGTTTTAATGCAGCTAAAATGGTGTCTGTATGTACTTAATATGACAAATAAAGTTGGTGCATGTATCTTAAGTGCATGGTTTTGGAAATTTTGTACAATGATTGAATAAACATGAAACAAAATTAGGAGTATTTCTTATATCAATACTATGCTGAGGATATGGATTTAATGAATGAGTGTGCAATGCAATGTAGTAAATGCAATACCCAAATTTAAAACTATGCTGGATAACTAGGACAACCGGAAAACTAAAGACTGATGAGTATTTTTCCAAAGAGAGATTTTTAGTTACTTGTCCACCCCTTGCATTGCTTGTAGCTCCAACCTTTCCAAAAACTTGATTCATATCCATTGTGTATGTGTTCATTGGCTTAGGTTCCTGAGGTCCATCAGAATTGTGTACATGCTCATTGGGTTCATTGGAAGGGTTTTTGGTAATCCTAGAGCGTTTTCCTAATCTGACATGACTGTCATTCTCTTCCATAGTAACATCTTCTTCAACATTATGACCAAGGTTAGTTAATTTAATTCCATCTTTTGGTGGGACAAATGGTGTATACTTCATTGCTGGCTTCCTTGGCTTATGCATTGGTATTACGTTGATCTATTTAGGAGCAGCAACTTGTAGATCACCAAACTGCATGGGTTCTTTGTGTATTTCCTCCATCGACTGAACATTCTTTTTGCACTGAGCAACACTGTGTGGAATAACTACGTAGCAGGTTCTACAGATCTTGTGTGGTTGTTTTTCATAGTAATATTTGTACCATTTAGTAGTTTTAGCTGCCGTCTTAGCCATAACACCTCTTATAAATGGATGTGAAAGATTGATCTTGGCGCATACCTTGAAGCAATCACCTGCATCTGGCAAACCAGTAGGTGGGCCAATAGATGTGACCTCTCCCATTAACGCACCCATTTCCGTTACAGCTTTCCTATTTAGATGTTCTGGTAAAAGATATTTTAACCATATATCCAGAACTCATGATGGTCCCAATCAAGATCATTATACATAGCAGTTGGATCATACACCTGTAGGATCACCAGGTTTCCATCAATAAACCATGGTCTCTCCTAAAAGATCTTTTTCACAACACTTCCCTTCTGAAACGTAAACACAATCACATTTTTTTCTATTTGATTCATTGACACTTCTTCGGCAGGGATGAAAGGCCAAGTGGTGTTCATATGTCTTTTTACTAGCTTCGCAGTTAGCCTAGTCAGCATTACCAGGGTGCCAATGAGGCTCATGTCCACTTCTGGTTCTTCTAAATCCTCATAATCTTCAAACTGAATCATGCTTGAGTTTTCTTTTTCTTGTTCAAGAATGGTTTCTTGCAGTTTATTAGTTATCTGCATAACTCCTTGTGTAGCTGATGATGACAAAGGACAAGAGTTCTCCATTGTATTGTTAGGGTTTAGGTACGAGGGTATTGAGGACAAGGGACGGGTATGGATATATGGATAGGTAAGGCTATTATATATGACTGGTTGGTTGCGCAGATTTAGGGATATTCCATTATTTTCGGTTAGGAAATATCCCACTACTTTGGAAACGATATAGGAAATCTTAACAAGAGTAACTACATTGACTGCGTTTCTTTTTTTTCCTCCAATTTTTTGAATTTTGAAAGTTGCTTGGATGGGGGGAATATTTTTGGCTGGATCGGTTTACTGACTCGTCTGTGTTGAAAGAATGGAGATAACTATATTGCACAACTCTGATTGACCTGTATAGCAAACGCTGGAACTTCATCACTAAAACTAGTGTACTGCCAATGAACACAAACGCATACATCACTGATTGATATGAGGCAAACACCATTTGAAAGGTTGAATCTAGCTGCAAACGCAAAGGGAAACAAATAAATTAGTTAGCCATGACTTTTGGAAAAGATAAATAAAAAGAAGATGAACCTATAATCAAGATTCGATTGAATATAAAACTGAAATAGTTTTGATCTGTTTGAAACAATCTGGTTGCTTTATTTTTGGGAAAAGATGCATCTTGATTGCTAAAATGCTATGAATATATGGAGTAATGCTACTGAGTTGCAATAGAAAATGTCGCTCGATCTAGAGCTCCGGAAAAACCTCGTGTTAGAGAAGTACAAACTCTTGGTAAGCATTTCTGAAGACTTTGAAAGTTCAAGAAGCCTTGGTCAAGCAACATGAAGCTTTTACTGCAATTCTCAACCAAAAGTTTCATGAACCCTTCTCGGTTAAATATTTTTTTAATCGACTCTATTCACTAGAAGACAACTCTCAAATTAATGGTCAGTTTCCTTATGAGAGTATACGAGTGAAGTTCCTTACGTGTTGTTTTTTTATGGACTGATATGCATAAGTCAATCTCAACTGTTGATAATCTCCACAGACGAGGCTGCATTATAAAAAACAAGCACTGCTGTTTGTCTTTGACTGAAGATGATACCATAGATCTTATGCTTGACTGTTCTTTCTCTACACAAATATAGGGGTATTTTATGAATGGTTTCCACGTGGAATGGGTTCCAGCAGAAACATTTTTAGGAATTAAAAGCTTGGAAACATAAAAGAGTTAAGAGAGTAGCAAGAAAAGTGTGGCAGTTTTATTCTTTGCAATTTGCTGGGCGATTTAGTTGGAGAGGAATAAAAGGACAATGGCTCACAAAAAAGAGAGAGATTTGAATAAAATTATACATGAGGTGAAGAGCTCTCTGTATAGTTGGGGTGAGGAGGCTAAATGGTGTAGATATTATCGGTTTAGTGATCTAGTTCTTAATTGGAAGGCAACTATCAACTAGGTTTACTCTGTAAACTAGAGATGTAAGAGCAAGCACTATGGTTCTCTATTTGGGGAGACTTCTCTATTGAATAGAGAAATGCAACTACTATGGTGCAAAATTTCTCTATTCAATAGATAAATTGGTTGGCTTCTCTATTGCCTGCTACCAATCCGTAGCAGGCAATAGAGATAGAGAAGCGAGACGGAAATCCAATTCCCGCAGGGCGGAAATCCAATTTCCGCCAAAAACTTTTTACGGAAATCCGATTTCCGCCCAGAAGTCATGCGGGAATTGGATTTCCGTCCCGTAAATAATATCGTTTGACCTTTTTTTCCTTACACCCCCTCTACACCTCAACATCTAACCATCCATCTTTCTATTTTTTCATGACCGTCAGATCCCCAACGACTCTTTTTTTCAAAATTCAAAAAAAATAGCCGTTGGGATCTCTTCTATATAAGAAAATTCACTCTCTTTGACAAATCCACCCCAATCAATCTTGTTTCTATTGATTCTTTCTTTCTCCCTTCAAATACGAATTTGAATGAATCTCAATCTCAGGATGGATCTCAAGATAATGAATTTGCAATGTAGTTTGTTTTGTTTTTAGGACTTTAAATTGTATTGTAGTCAATTTTCATGTATTGTAGTTGTTTTCCTAAATCAATGAAAATTATGTTGAGTTATTTAAACAATTCAGAGTCGTTTTATGAAAATTCAAATTGAAAGATACAAACAAAGCATATATATATGTTGAGAACATACTCTTTTAGATTGAACAAAATTCAAATTCTCAAAACTTGTTCACTCAAAACCATTGCAGATCAAATTCTCCTGTCTAGAAACCTATTCTTTACGGAAGTCTGATTTCCGCCGGTCAAAAGTCAAGCTTTGACTGTGCGGAAATCGGATTTCCGCAGAATTTTTTTTACGGAAATCGGATTTCCGCACAGAAAAGCTACGGAAATCCAATTTCCGTCTCCAAATAGCTAAGACCATAGTGGTTGCCATTTTTTCGCCATTTCTGCCTTCTCCTTTCTCTATTCAATAGAGAAGCAATAGAGAACCATAGTGCTTGCTCTAAGGGAGTGTTAGTCCTGCTTATCATGGAGTTGTAACATTTTTCTTTTATACTCCCTCCATTCCAGTTTAGATGCCATATTAGGGTTTTGATATAGTCGTCTTATATTTGCTAAAATTGATGTTTTTCTATAAAATTTTTGACAAAATTTTTGCACTTTAGTGTGGAAACGTAACATAAAAAATAAAATGTTAAGGTGTTGTCAAAAATTTTATGAAAAAACATCAAATTTAGCGAGTTTATGACGACTATATCAAAGCCCAATTATACTGAAACAGAGGTAGTACTAATAAATTTGTAACCTTTTTCGCCAAAAGAAAAAAAAGGTTGTTTGAATTATGATTCAAAACCTAACAAAATTGCGGTGGTGGTTGGAACTTGCCTGTACTGGTACCAACTGCAAACGGAAACAAAAAAAAAAAAAAAAACTTTTCAGCTTTTTGACAATTTTTTGATTTATGGTCAGAGTGACTGTTGGATGGAAACTCTGAGCCGTGGAGATGGATTGTCAGGCAAAAACTCTCGTTCTAACACATTATTAGAGATGTCTAAATACTGAAATTGGCCTCACCTTTAGTTAGTGGGCCTCTTAGTCTTAGATAGGTTACTGCGAGTGGCGTGATGAAAAAAACTTTATGCGCTGATTTTGGCGCTGCAGAGATTCCTTTGGCGCTTCAAAGGGTGACAAAATAGGGTCATCAAAACTCAAAACAAAAACCCCTTATAAAATGTGACAATTTTACCTTTATAAAATAGGCTAACGAACAACCATGTTTTTCTCCTCCTTCACTACCAACGCCACCACCACCCCGCCACCACCCTTGATAATAGCTCCGCCAACACTAGTGACGATAAACCATAATCACTTTTGATCTCCCTCAAATTAGGATCTGTGTATGGAAAAGAAATAGATCCCGAACTTAATTTGTTGAGCAAAATGACCGACAAGATGGCATTCGAGCTAATGCTAATCGTAATAATCTTATATGGAGTTTCAATCATGTTTTCATTGTTTTTTTAGGTTAGAATCATCGATTTGGGGCTGTTTTTTTTTCGCACCAGTTGGTTTTACGGTTTGGATTTCATATGAAACCGAGGCGTAAACTAGTTTTTACGTCTTGTGATTCTTCATGAAGTAAGGTGTAAAAGCTTTTACGCCTACCAAACCAAGGCGTAAAAGATGCCCTAGTTTTGCCATAGAATGTTTTACACCTACCAAACCAAGGCGTAAACATTTTGGAATGTGCCCTAATTCAGTTTTTACACCCCAATTTAGTTTTTTACGCACCATTTTTTTACGCCCCAATTCAGTTTTCACGCCCCAATTCAGTTTTTACGCCTTGGTTTTGATTTTTACGGTTCACATTTTTGTGAGCACATTCCAAAATGTTTACGCCTTGTTTTGGTAGGCGTAAAACATTCTAGGGCAAAACTAGGGCATCTTTTACGCCTTGGTTTGGTAGGCGTAAAAGCTTTTACGCCTTACTTCATGAAGAATCACAAGACGTAAAAACTAGTTTACGCCTCGGTTTCATATGAAACCCAAACCGTAAAACCAACTGGTGCGAAAAAAAACAGCCCCAAATCGATGATTCTCCCGTTGGGGATTGTAGATTTGAGGCGGCTCTTTCTATTCTTGGATCAATTATAGTGTCTCTAAGGGTTAATTTTTTTTTCGCCATCTTTAATTTTAATCGAGACAATAAATTTTTCGTATCGGCGATGAACCGTAAGTTGGGTTTTTCGTATCCTCTTCTCATTTAATTTTGTTTTTGTTTTTGAGAAGTATAAGAAGACCCGCCCCAAGTTTTTGTTTTAGGAGAAGGAGAAGATGAGAAGAGAATATAAGGTAATTAGTTTTTGTTTTGAAGGGTAACTTAGACTATTTATACCTTTTTAGATATCCCTTATAATACTCTTTGGATGGTTTTATTGTTTTGAAGTGCCAAAGGAATTCTTGCAGCGCCAAAATCAGCGCATAAAACTTTGGTACTTGGGCATTTGTTGACTTATCTTCGTCTAACACACATTATTACTTTATTAGTGAAAAAGGAGGGGTACCGAAATACTACCAACTTTTCGTTTTGGCTCGTGAGTCTTATGGTAAAGAGTTTGGACGATCTCAAAAATCAATATCCAAACCTCTAACTGGAGTAGTCTCGACAGTTAGGTAGTAACGTACTACTTGGTGCTTTAATTATAAATCAGAGTTATAATGCGGAAAGGGAAAAGCACACAAGACACCAAACGTTTTTTAACGAGGAAACTGCCTTGCAGAAAAACCTCGGGACCTCGTCCAGTTTTGAACACCGCCCAGTACAAACTGACTACAAACTCTAGCCTACTATAAGACTTCGGTCTGGGATGTAGCAGAGACCAACTCAAGCCCTCCAAGCGAATTGGCTACTGTCGCCTTCCTTACGTCTCTGGATCCCCCACAGATCGTCACGCACTTGATTCCCCTAGCTGACGTCCTTTACAGGCCTAGGAGTTGCTTTGACCGATGCCAAAGGCTTTTGTCAGCAATACTGGGTTTTAAACCAAAACTGTTGACTTATGGTGTAACTGTCCTCTATCAGTTTACCATAAATAAGATGACTTCCTTCGGATTGTCAAATCCAGGTCATACGGAAATCTACTTAACAAATCAGGGCTGACATGCACCTTGCAACGCCCAATCTGTATCTACCTCAGTTATAGATGAAGAACCACTTAAGGAACTTGTATAACTGGAGCCAACTAGGTCTTACAACACCGAGTGCAGCCGTGCGTTGCTACCTTTCAAACCTTTACGTAACTTAACTAGTTCTTGAATAGCCGTATAGCAGAAGAGACGGACTTTGGAATAGACAAGAACTAAGATAGGTTACTGAGGTTACAGGTGATTCTGATCAACCGCTGAGGGATCAATCTACCTGTGCTTCCCAACTCTCAAAGGAAGTCTTGATAGTCGTAGGGAGTTCCCAGAGGAGCTGCAACCTATAGAGGATGACTATACCACAACAAGCTTTCACCGAAGTGAAAAGAGTTTACGCTACTTCCCTGAGGACCTTCACGTGTGCTTGATGCTTGCGGTATTTGTCCTTAGACACCTCTATTTATAGCACTCAATAAGATAGGTTGCTTTGGAATTAAGCAATCAATTACTTGTCCCACAAGTTAAGGAAACCCTAAACTTGCCAACCAAGTAATACAGATTAATCTCAATTGAAATTCCTTTTTAGATTTATCTGCCAAGTGTTTTGTTGGCTCTAAAACACTTCAAGATAGGAATCCAACAGACCAGAGATAATCTTATCTTATTGACTCATTGAGGATCGTTAGATGGAACACAAAAGGTATTTATGTTT
>JAJJMA010279283.1:0-10122 GCA_023529015.1 Papaver nudicaule | reverse complement strand
CCACTAGAAAATCACCTGAACTTCTCCTTGCTATGAATCCATACCCTGCTTCACCTAGACTCTCCCTAGAAGCACCATCACCGCACTATAAAGCTGCAGATCTCAAAGCTGTCTATTAGCAAAATATTAATGGTGACTAAATCTAGCAAGGGCATCTGATGGAGTTCAAGTTGCCATCTACAAATTAATTTGCTGTTTATATAAAATATTCGGGTGTATCAAACTGGGTGACTTGTTGGAAACTATTAAGCGTTAGGTAACAGATAGGAGATTTCAGATTTCGTTTGTCCTACATCATGCTTGTAGTCTTCATTCTGGTAACATCTCATATGTACTGTTGCTACCTTTTTGTAGAAAACCTTGCCGGTCATGGTAGCAGTTGTGGAACAGCTCCGTGGTGCTTTGGGTGAATCAGGACTGTTAGTTCTTCCTTGCGTGGCTGCTCATATTAACCAGGTTAATGATCATTTTCTTTGTCTCTATGCTAGTTCCAACTTAATATTGCTAAGCACTTTTCATAAATTTATGTGTTGCTTAGATTATCATCGACTCTGTTTTGGTTAATTACTGGCTTCGGAAGGACCAGATATCCAGCAACTTGAAGGAAGCTTGATGAAAGCCTTCGTTCTATGATGGGTAAGACCGGCTCGCAGCCTTTGATAGTCTCTGGTTGTAGTTTGTAGATACACCAATATGAATATAAAGTGATGATGAACAAGAAATATTAACTAGGTCAAATGATTCTGTCACTTTTTTTGTTTGATGATCTTATATCTAATTATCATGCTAACCTAAAGATTAGAATGTGACATTATATACAATCTTTATGTGCTGGATCCTAGTGATATGCAGACAATAGATCTGCAACGTTCCATGCATGCTACTCATACTTTGTTGGACTTAGCGTCTTAACAAGAGCTGGGCAAATGAGTGGATGAAATCCCAAACACGTAGGGTTAGTCGAAGTAGGCCTCGCATGTTTAACGTCAACCCTTGTTTGTCCATCTCTGGTTTGGGGATGGTGAATTGATGTGTAATTTTACACTGTCTATTAACTAGCATTGGGCAGTCAACTGCTGAGATTAAACGCACGTGGCCCACTTTCCTGTTCTATTCTGCATGTTTAGGATCTCATCTTCTTGTTTGCTAACGATGGTTAAGAGGATGAGCCAAACAATCTATGAACAACACAGTTCTTCATTGTTTAGATGGAAAAATATGAAGTTAGCTTTGCATAAAACTTGGTCTTGTAGTGACTAGGCCCCACAAATAGTTGATCATATCATTGTTTAGATGGTTTAATCTACCAGTACTATCCTGGTCCGAGTCCTGTTAACTGGTCACATACTTCGAAAAACGTCAACAAGTAGCATGCCGTGTTAAATCTGAGACTATCAGTGTTTTGCATATTTCATGGGGGTGCAGTATTATCCATTATTCCATTTCCTAGTCAAAGTGGTTCGGCCAAGAGGTATGTTAAAAATGGAAAAAGTCGTACATGGTGCCTCTCTTCTCTAATTTTAGTCTTTTTACTTCAATGTGCTAAGTTGCATCGTTAGCTTGAATTCATTCTTGTTTAGATCGTCATCAGCTTGGTTTGGTGAATAATGGCCTTCAGAGGGACCAAGCGTCTAACAATTTGAAAGAAGCTTGATAAAGCTTCTCTTTCAGTAATTAGTAAATTTTGGGTAGCAGCCTTCATTGACTGTAGAAGGGGTGGGGGGTGGACGGTCAGGAATTCTAACTTGGTCATTTGCTGGTCTGGTTATCCCTTTTGTGTTCTCTGATTTTATCTGGAGTAAGTTATCCCGGAAATTATCAGCCTGTGACACCGGGGCATTTGTTGTTTTTCATATTGCCATGTATGCATAGTTCAAATCCTGAGCCAGGGCCGAAAGGGTTCTTTGGTTTGATTTCATTTTGTGATATCAAAATTGACCTAAAGATGTGTTTCTATGGTTGATGTTATTCATCGATGTGATCCTCTTGAGTCTGACTCGGCCTTGGCTTGGAAAACTCAGTAGGTCCTTTACTCGCTTTTTTGGCACATTCTAATAAGCCTTTGATAGTTGGGAAAGACTTGGTCCGACTCCAATTTCTCGTAGTTACCATGTCATAATCTGCATTTATGCTGGGCCAAATAGGATCTTTCTATCACCTCTGATGACATCTTTTAGCTTGTAAAGATTATAACTGTATACCATTCTTAAATCAAGGCTAAGCTGTAAATTGAAAAGCGTCCAAACTGATGATCAGAGAGTTCGGCATGTTGGTGTTTATACTCCGGAACCTACCTGTTAGGTGAGTCATTCTCCGTTCTGTTGCTTTGCATTACTTTTAAAAATCTATATGGATTTTTTTCGGAAGAAATAAATGCAGTGAATATGGAAAGAGGGTGGTTCAAGCCATTTGGTATAGGACATACTTGCTTGCCACACATTAATCTCCCTTTGTCCATCAAGCATCTGTTAGAAGTGCTTATATCTATAGCGCAGTTTGAACCCAACGGTACCCCAATTTTTGTGGTGCCTGTGAAATGGTGGGTTCCAAATGAATGAGATCCACTAAAAACCGTATGAAGTGTGAATCTAACTGTGTGAAGTGTGAATCTAAAAACTGTTTTCTCTCATGAAGGAGAGTTTTCTAGTGGGTTCCATTTTTTTGGAACACTTTCATTTCAAAATCAGTGTATAGTTTTTTTCATTTCAAAATCAGTGTATAGTTGTTTTTAGTTGTTTATCGCCTTATCGGTTTGTTAAAAATGATTTATGAAACTGGGTTTTTAGTAGTGCGTGGACCCTACAGGTAGCTGACTGTTGGTGGGCTCTTTGCTACTAGGTTTCTGACCTTGGAGTGTTTTTAACCGAATAAAATCGTCTGTTTCGAGTTTTCCTGTCTCCCCCTGTACCCAAGAGAGATGGTGAGGGCCGTGGTAGGGTGATTTTGGATGCAGGCTCTCCCCCTCCTTCTCTTGGGTACAGGGGGAGACAGGAAAACTCGAGACAGACGATTTTATCTCGTTTTTAACTGGTCCGTGATTACAAATGCTTCGACAAAACTGCACGGTTCTCACTTATTTGGGTGAACCTCAATTATCCATGGTGACTTAAGATGTTGTGTCCAAATTTCAGTACTGACAGTATTTTGCTTTCAATAATGGAATTTTAGGTCACTGTGTACCTAAAGAAACTGGAAAGATAGAATTGTACATGGGTCCTCTCCCTCTTTCTCTCCACCTATCTAGGCTATGAATTCTAATCCCATTCCATCTCTCTAGATTTCCAGCCCTGAATAGAAGAAAGTATTTCTTCTAGTATCACTGCCGGATGTTGTGGCTTTAGAGTAAGGATTGACCTGATGGTTAGCCCAACTCCAAAGAACATATGCTGATGTTTGGTCTTTAGAATCTTGGACTCTGTTCTTACTGTTTTTGTCAACAGTATCTTGCAGAAATATTCGTGCAGTTTTGAATTAAAAATATAACTTTAATTCCCTGCATTCTGCAGCAATATTTAGTCGTATTTTTCTCATGTCTTGTTCCGAGTCTAGGCTATTTATAGGGGCGATCTATTGTATAAATAGTGTTGTTTTGATTTTTTGTTAGTATTAGAATAGTCCAATATAGCAGTCAGCTCACTACAGGCTCCGGTGGGATTAAGGGGATATCCAAGTTGTGATCAATGGTGACCAGACCATCAGGTGGATCATCCTGTTGAATATAGGAGATTACTTTTCGATCTCTTTTATATAAAACTTCCTGTTCTTGAGCTAGTTGCTTAGGTACAGAAAATCTTGCAATGAGTTGTCATTTTTGCCGTTTAGTCAGTGGTCATTTTTACTAGTCAAAGTAACTGCTCTATGAATAGGAAAATCAACAAGGAAAAAGAAACCCTGTTGTACCTAACTTACTCAGTCGTGCTAGGGAGACACCTAACTAATTGCACAACGGTTTAGGTGACACTGTGAATACAAATGCAGTGCCTACCTATCGTATATATGTACATACCATATCCTAACCTAACATATTGGTATTTTGCCCCAACTCTTTTTCACTCTAGAATTATTTACTGATTCCTCAAAAGCCACCAGACTAATTGCAGATTCCTTGTTATAAAAATATACTGAAATCCTATTACTTCTACTCAAATAGCTTTACACTTGTGGAAAAACGGTCAAGATGTTAATAGTGGGGGGCCAAGCCAATACCTAGTTGGTACACTGTAAATGAGGTGAGTAAGTACACTGTATAATTCCTTTATACACCATCTCCTTACACCACTAGGTGTCATACTTCTATTGGTTGAACCTCACCCACCCTACCCTCCCAAGATATGCAGGCCCCCCGGTCATAAGAATGAGCAAACTATAACATGATACCTTATGGTGTAAAAAACCGGTGTCATACTATCCGGTGTCTCTAAAGCATTTCCGTAACTAATGCTTTTGTCTGTCTGATTCCTTTATATATGACTTACACCCGCTCCCCGAGGAGTTTCTAGGAGAAAAACAAGGAATCAGAGAAGAGTCTCCATGTGATGATTGTAAGAGGGTACACCTAAATTTGGGGTAGGCTAGTGTATTAATATTGGTGCATGAAGAATAGTAGCTCTTCGATACTACAAATAGGTACAAACTGTTTAACCTCTACCTTGCAGACAGTAACGTCCACAGTGACTTGACATGAAATGTATACAGAGATTGCCTCTCCAGTCCTAATCTGTTTACTATTTAAAGCATGAAAGCATGAATGAACTTACATTTGCCTGGCCCATTTACAGTGTACCAACTAGGTATTGGCCTGGCCCCCACTATTATCATCTTGACCGTTCTTTCACAAGTGTAAAGCTATTTGAGTAGGAGTAATGGGATTGCAGTATATCTTTATAACAATATGAATCTGTTATTAGTCTGGTGGCTTTTGAGGGATCAATAAATAATTCTAGAGTGAAAAAGAGTGGGGGCAAAATACCAATAATGTTAGGTTAGGATATGGTATATACGTATATACGATAGGTAGGCACTGCATTCGTATTCACAGTGTTACCTAAACCGTTGTGTGATAATCAAGCAGCTCAAGCTGATCCTTCCTTCTTTTCATGCTGGTTATGTATTTTGCTTCTGAGCACAGGTTAATGGCACATCAATTGTGTTAGAAATCTGTGGAAATGTGATTGCTCCAAAATGGAGGATTAGCATATCCATTTTTTTTTTTTTTTTTTTTTTTGTAAAAACTAATCTATAATCCCCAATTATTGGGTGGGGTTCTTATTCCTAAATCAAAAACGCTGATTTAGGGACCGGTCAAAATACTAGGGAGACCGGCTAATACAATAAAATAGAGTTGTTTCTAAGCTTTTTCCAAAACCCCTTATGCCTTATCCAACATATTTTCTTAAATACCAAAATATCCCTACTTAATTAGAACTAATGAATCAGATTAGTTTAACTAAACTAAGATTTATGCTCTAATCTTTTAAATCACGTATTTTGTCTTTACAAACGATAAAGAAAATCTAGTTTAACTAAATTAGATTTTGTGAGTTCCATAGCCTATTTTCGGCTCAATTTTAACCCAGAATCCAGCCGAAATTGAAATTTCGGTTGGGTTGTGTTCTTAATCCAACCGACAATTTTCGAATTTGGGGAAAATTGGATGTACAGTAAATTTTCGTCCAGATGATAGTATCAAAATCCAAACGTCAATTGTAATTTCGGCTTGTTTGTTTATCTACTCCCAGATGAAACTATCTCTGTAAAACAAAAGTTTTGTGGGAACCAATTGTCGGCTGGAAATTGTTAATATCGGCTGAGTTTTTGTCTGGAAGTACTTAATTAATCCAGACGAAAACAAAGTTCAACAAAATACCAATTTTTTTAATTTCGTCTGGATATTTCATACCAAATGCAACCGTAAATTAAAAATTTTCGGCTAGGTTTTTCAAAATTAAGCTTATTTTCGGCTGCATTGGCTGCGACACATTTGGTAACTTATTTTTCGTCTGGTTTGTTTGCATGCAATACAGACGACAATTGAATTTTCGTCTAGATTTTTAGGGTGTCACCCAGCCAAAATCACTCTGAACTATCATTTTTAACCATTCAAAAGAGGAATCAAAGCATAAAAACTTAATCATAGACAAAATTAAACAACGGGAGGAGACGATGAAGAAGAAGATAAAGAGTTGAAAGAAATTGAAACTGAAATCAGTTTTTTTGTTTAAGTTTTTGTTAATGATTCAGGGGCATTTTGGTCTCATCCTTAATTTAAAAGGGTAACTTAGAATTTTCATATCATTTTGACACCCCTTATAACCCCCTCTAGGATAGGGATCCTAAATCCGGTCTCCCTAGTATTTTGACCGGTCCCTAAATCAGCGTTTTAAATCAAATGTGCTATATTTAAGACTTACCATCGGTTTTGGTAGAGCCAGGATTGAAAGTAGAAAAACAAACATTACATCAATTTAAACTTGAGTTGTGATTCTGGGGCTTCAAGAAAAAGTGAAGCCCTTCTATAATTGGCTCCACATAGCAGTTTGGCTCTCCCCTTATGTAATTTTTTTTCTAATACCAAATTTGCCTATTATGTTTAGTGTTTAATTAAGACATAATTAACTTAACTTAACTAAACTGATAATCAAATTAATTAAAGCATGATTAACAAAATAACTTAAGACATGATTTTCCAAAAACTTAACAAATTTTTTTAAACAAAATCAGTGAGGGAAAAATTAGTGTTAATTAATAAAACTAATTATGATTAGGAGAATTTTGAAAAATCAATTTTTTTTTATGTTTTTCAACCTCTAATCCCTTCAAAGTACACAAAAAAATTTGAAATTTTTGATTTTTTTTTTCACTTTCTGAAACTACTTACGGCTAGCAACACAGGTCGTAAGTTAGACTTATGACCTAAAAAGCAAGCCGTAACTAAAGTTACGGCTGGTTGTTCATACAGAACTAGTCGTAAGTTTATCTACAATTTACGGCTAACAACGATAAAATGTTTCAAGACGTAAGTTACGTTACGACCCATAAAATGACTTATGGCTCGTAACTTTGCGACACAAAGTTTTTGTTAGATTAACAATGACCTTCGGCTAGTAAAGGGTAGACGTAACTTAGGTTACGACTAGTAAGTAGCAGACGTAAATTGAGTTACGGCTACTTGTTCTATAGATCCAAGCCGTAACTGCTACTTACGGCTTAGAACGATGAGTTTCAAGTGGCCGTAAGTCTTTCTAGTTAATTTTTTTTTAATTGATTTCGATAGAATCTAACCTAAGTAATGAAAAATCGAGACGTGGGTTTAGATTCTTACTTTTCCTCCTTCACTGCTTCATCATTATGGGTTGAATCCATTAAAGTTGAGAAAACTTGATGAGTTTTGAAGGTTTTGAAGGAGAAAACAAGGTTTTGATTCACAAATTTTTGATTCTCAGATTTTTTTGTTTCTATGTTTTTGGTTTTTGATTTAAATTAGATTAAGAAAAAGTAGTAGATTAGGAAAGATATTAGATTAGGGTTAGGTTAGAGTATAATTTATAAATGAGGTGTAATTTGTAAGCGGGGTGTAATAAGTGTAAAGGGTTACTTAGACATTTCACCATTTTTTGACACCCCCCATAATGTTCAACTGGATAGATGAAGTAAAAGTAGTGTGAAGCCCCAAAATCACAACTCTTAAAATTAATGAAATTCTTTTTTAAATCAAAGAATGCAGGGAAGGTAAAATAAGCCTACTATAGAGGTAATTCATGCATAAAAGATAAATATACGAACGCTTGTATAAAAAAATACGCATTGACAGTTTCAGGTAGAGGTGTAAATTGTGCCATGCCAGCACGTTAATGGCACAACACATCACGCTAAAATTTGGTCACAGCACAGCACGGCACGCGACAAAGCACAGCACAGGCACAACCCGCTAGCTTAGTGTGTTGTGCCGTGCTTGACTAATCAGCAGCACGGCACAGCACATCACACGACACGAACAAGCACGCAGCACAGCACAGCACGCGATAAAGCACAACACAACACGCGACACAACACAACACAACACGCGGCACGACTAAGCACGACACAATACGTGTAAAGCACGGCACAGTGCACTACATTACATGTGTATTTCACACAAAAGTGAAATCTACCTAGTTATTACCATTATATTTTTATTATTTTGATTAAATTTATGACAATACATAATGTCTAATTTTATTAAGTGATAAATAAATATTTAGAAATGTAATTAATGTTGTAAATGTGTCTATTTGGTAGAAAAACTAATAATGATACAATTGTTATAACGTAAAATTCAACTTATGCTTTTTTTCGTTAATAAAGTTGTATATTATGCAATATATAATATTAAATACAAAATTTTAATTAATTTTTTTTAAAATTTATTATAATTAACTTGATAATTTACAAAATTATAAGCTATATAAATATTTAATTTTTTTTTTTTTAGGATGACGTAAATTAAGTGTGCCAGCACAGCACGGCACGGCACATCACGCTTATTCGTGTGCCATGCCCGTGTGCCATGCCGTGCTTTGCTTTTGACTAAAAAAGCACAGCACGGCACAACACGTTAAAATTGTAGGCACGACACATGGCACGTAAAAGCACGCCTTCGTGTGCCATGTGCCTTGCCGTACCGACACGTTTTACACCTCTAGTTTCAGGTGTCAGGTTGCAAGTAGCTCTGCCTGTGCTCTAGGATGTAGAGTATTAGAGCAAGTACTATGGTTCTCTATTAATAGAGAATTCTCTATTGAATAGAGAAATGTAACTACTATGGTGCAAAATTTCTCTATTGAATAGACATAGAGATGGACTTCTCTATTGCCTGCTATCAATCCGTAGCAGGCAATAGCAATAGAGATGCGAGACGGAAATCCAATTCCCGCAGGGCGGAAATCCAATTTCCGCAGAAAACTTTTTACGGAAATCCAATTTCCGCCCATAAGTCATGCGGGAATTGGATTTCCGTCCCTTAAATAATACCGTTTGACCTTTTTTTCCTTACACCCCCTCTACCCCTCAACATCTAACCATCCATCTTTCTATTTTTTCATGACCGTCAGATCCCCAACGACTCTTTTTTCAAAATTCAAAAAAACTATCCGTTGGGATCTCTTCTATATAAGAAAATTCACTCTCTTTGACAAATCCACCCCAATCAATCTTGTTTCTATTGATTCTTTCTTTCTCCCTTCAAATTTTCAAATTTTCAAATTTTTTTCATCACCAAATCAAAATGGTGGCTAAGAAATTCACTCCTGAGGAAGATCTTGCCATTACCAATTGTTTTATTTTTGTATCATGCGATGGAACCGTTGGTGCCGCACAAAATGGATCTCAATTTTGGGGTAAAATTTTTGCATTTTTTAAGAGATGTACAGGAAATCATAATGAAAGAGATGAACGTTCGATTCAAAATCGATGGCAAAATCACATTCAAAAAGAAGTTGTGGAGTATGTTGGAATTCTTGGCCGTATTTACCGACAAAATAGAAGTGGCGCATCACATGAAGACTTGGTAAGCTATTAAATATTTCCCATAATGTTAGTCGTAATAGTTTTTAATTAGAAAGCATACTAACGTTTTTACTACTACTCTTCTTGTTTAGGTCCGAGAAGGTCGAGATCAATTTATGTATGCCAACAAAGCTCCATTCAAGTTTGATGCGAGTTCTAAGCTAATTGAAATGATGGAGAAGAAAGTCTTGCTTAAGAAGGAGAGTGATGAACGACAAGCAACACTATTTGAAAGATATTTGGAAACGCAAAGAGAATTGGCACGTCAAAAACAAGAGGCGGAAGATAGGGCAATCATTGATAAGGATGTACGTAATTGTTCGCCAACAACTCAAACGTGGTATCGTCTCAAACGTCAGGAAATTATGAGAAGGACTTTGGCAAATACGAATTTGAATGAATCTCAATCTCAAGATAATGGATCTCAAGATAATTAGTAGATTATGTTTAATCTCAAGATAATTAGTCCTTAACCAATGAATTTGCAATGTAGTTTGTTTCGTTTTTAGGACTTTGAATTGTATTGGAGTTGTTTCCTAAATCAATGAAAATTATGTTGAGTTATTTAAACAATTCAGA
>JAJJMA010279262.1:0-17271 GCA_023529015.1 Papaver nudicaule | reverse complement strand
GTTTTGTTGCTTGAAGTTTAAATTTAGCATTTGTGCTTATGCTTTATTATACGTTCAAGTATACAGGAAAATTCACAAGAGACTTCATGTTATACTTTGGTTCATCCATTTATAAACATGGTCTCATAAATCTCGAGAGAGACTCACATGGCAAAGGAAACATTAACGTCGTATTTACAAAAGTTATGATTTTTCTCACGATTAAGAAACTTTTGGTTGTGTGATTTCTAGAAGTTTTCTAAAACTCAGAATCATACAACTCCTTTTCCGAAAAAATTGGCTAAGGAAAAGAGATTATCAACAAAGCAAAACTGGATAACATTCAATTGTTCTTGTCCATGTTCGTCTTTGTCAGTTGTTCTTTATTGAATAACACCACACGGGGGAGAGTTCTTTATTGAACTTGCGCTTAATAACAAATATTTTTGGGGAGCGTGGTTGTGGAATATTGGGAGAAAGTGTATCTTTATTTATCCAAAAGGTGAGAACTCAGGAATCTTGTTGTTCAGATTACCTAAGTATACCATCTTTAACTTGATATGCGGGTACTTGGCTTCACCTGTTCTTATAGGTGTATGAAACCCTAGTCTCAAACTACTTTGTCATATTTTTGTGAAAAATAGGGGGAGAATACATATGGTTCTTGTTCCTGTGGTTACTGGTTGCATTACGGTGCATAACCATAGGGGGAGAACATCATGTGCTTACTTGTTGTGCTTTTTCATAAAGTATCAAGTAAGGGGGAGTAATTAAAGCTGAGATCAAGCTTCGTATCAAGAATGAGTAGAATCACTTTAGAAGTTCTGATACACCAACTTCAAAGTTTGCTCAGATTCTTACTCTTACGCACAAACAACATGTGGGATGAGCATACCAAACCCACGTAAGCTTAAGCGTACCTTTATGGTTGTTTGAGCTGGTTATGTTGTGACTGCTGACTACGGATTCATCAACAAGATTTTGACGAACACATCAAGACTCAAAGGAGAAGTTGAAGAATTCAAGAAATCAAGAACTACATCTGGTTAGTACTTCATTGTATATTATTTGAATCCATATGTAAATTGGTTTTGTCACTAAAATTGACAAAGGGGGAGATTGTTAGGGCATTGTTCGGACAAACCCACTAGCGTTGGTATGTCAAGCTAGTTGTCAGTTTTAGGTGTCAAAACTCAATTCTTGATTTAGCCTACTAGAGTTTAGATTTCGGAATTGGGATATAGACAAAGTAGTAGAGACCTTGGAGACGAATACTGTGAAGACAAAGAAGACATCAATTATTCTTCATCGATAAAAGGTTAGTAGGAGTTATGACTTTATGGATATTCTTCTATTCTACTTTCTCTATTCTTTCGAAATAGTCGACTACTTTAGTAGTGATAATAACGATTGAGATCGTATTCTTGTGTAACGTGGCCTTGTGTCATGACCAGTATTTGATCCCACAAATTACTGTGAGTACAAGAATGTATGAGACAGATTCGGTGCCATGTGTCCATTACAATGGTTTGCTTGCTAACTGTTAGTTGGATATGGATGAATCTAAAGGAGTACTCTTGAGCAAAGAGTCCATGGATCACATCTGAGGACGTTCTCACGTCTAAGTTCTGGCTCAACCCAGTACTTCCAGCGGAATCCAGATTTGACGAAATCTGACAGGCGGACGGTTCCCGAACCGGTTCACAAACCAGAAACTCGAAATTCTTCTGAGTTCGAATGGCTGAACATTTCGCGAATCAGTACGCGAACCTGAATGTCGGTCATTCTGCCTGGTGTCGGATTTAGTGAAGATTCTTTCAGAATTTCACTCTGAGTCAAATTGCAAACTCCTTTATCTTTTAGATGGACTTGGTTATACAAAATATCTTTTGTGTTCCATCTAACGATCCTCAATGAGTCAATAAGATAAGATTATCTCTGGTCTGTTGGATTTCTATCTTGAAGTGTTTTTGAGCTAACAAAACACTTGGCAGATAATTCTAAAAAGAATTCCAATTGAGATTAATCTCTATTACTTGGTTGCCAAGTTTAGGGTTTCCCTAACTTGTGGGACAAGTAATTGATTGCTTTATTCCAAAGCAACCTATCTTATTGAGTGCTATAAATAGAGGTGTCTACGGACAAATACCGCAAGCATCAAGCATACGTGAAGGTCCTTAGGGAAGGTAGCGTAAACTCTTTTCACTTCGGTGAATGCTTGTTGTGGTATAGTCATCCTCTATAGGTTGCAGCTCCTCTGGGAACTCCCTACGACTATAAAGACTTCTCTTGAGAGTTGGGAAGCACAGGTAGATTGATCCCTTTGTGGTTGATCAGATTAACCTGTAACCTCAGTAACCTATCTTAGTTCTTGTCTATTCTAAAGTCCGTCTCTTCTGCTATACGGCTATTTAAGAACTAGTTAAGTTATGTAAAGGTTGGAAAGGTAGCAACGCACGGCTGCACTCGGTGTTGTAAGACCTAGTTAGCTCCAGTTATACAAGTTCCTTAAGTGGTTCTTCGTGTATAACTGAGGTAGATTCGAATTGGGCATTTCTTACTTGGTTTGCGTGTCAGCCCCGATTCAAGAAGTAGATTTCCGTATGACCTGGATTTAACAATCCGAAGGAAGTCATCTTATGTGTGGTAAACTGATAGAGGACAGTTACACCATACGTCAACAGTTTGGTTGAAAAGCCAGTATTGTTGACACAAGCCTTTGACAGCGGTCAAAGCAACTCCTAGGCCTGTAACGGACGTCATCTGGGGGAATCAAGTGCGTGACGATCTGTGGGGGATCTAGAGACGTAAGGAAGGCGACAGTAGCCAATTCGCTTGGAGGGATTGAGTTGGTCTCTGCTACATCCCAGACCGAAATCTTATAGTAGGCTAGTGTTTGTAGTCAGTTTGTACTGGGCGGTGTTCAAACTGGACGAGGTACCGAGGTTTTTCTGCAAGGCAGTTTCCTCGTTAAAAAAATCTCTGGTGTCTTGTGTGCTTTTACTTTCCGCATTATAACTCTGATTTATAATTAAAGCACCAAGTAGTACGTTATTGCATAACTGTCGAGTTGACTCCAAAGTACTCTTTGTCGAGGTTTAACAACTCCAGTTATAAGTTTGGATATTGATTTTTGAGATCGTCCAGACTTAAACCATAAGACTCACGAGCCAAAACGAAAAGTTTGTAGTATTTCGGTACCCCTCCTTTTTCACAGACCAAGCTTCACAAATCAATTTCCTTGACATCTCAGTTAAACCAAATCACGGCTTGCAAAATCCTGCTGATTGAAGTTATCTAGTCTTCCTGTCATATCTCTTTGAAAACCAGATAAGTGTGGTTGAATTCGATTCCAGCCATCCACTGTCATATTCCTCATGGCAGGAAGAATATTTGACCTGACGAGCTGTTGTCGCCACAAGAGCTGGGAAAGAAAAAACAGCATCAGGATACACTCTACAACAAAAATTCATGCACTTCTTAACCATGTAACTGCTAGAGATAACAATGAACATAACATTTCATCTGACATGCTTAAGGTCAAGTTGTCTCCACATTTGAATTGTATGCAAACTAATTACAAGCTATCAGTGTAACTCATTGAAGTAGATAAATGTACTTTAGGAGACCCAATTTCACATTTCAGTAGTATACAGACCCAATTTCACAATTAACAAAATCTAACATATAAATTCAGCCACAAAAAGTTGAATTTATCACACATGCTTATAGAGCATCAACAAACCTAGTATCATTGTAACTCTGTAAGATGAGAAGACAAGATGAGTACCAATGTAACTCTGAAAGAAAAGAGAAGAAAAACAATTAGAACATCCAGATACAATATAAATTTTGGGGGAAATAAGAAAAGATTAGAAAAACCCACACAATAAAATCTTAATCTTCTAGCTTCATCACTTGGAGATTCGGTAAATCAATATCTGGATGTTTTTCCAATATCAAATCTTTGTTTGCAAACACCACTCCCTCTGTATAAAATCCAAATCGACAATCAAATCCATTAAATAGACAATACTAACAAAGAAAACACAAGTACAAACATAGATCTAATCATCTAAACGAGTTTCGTATTTACCATGAAATAGGTATTTGAAATCTCCAAATGGTTCACACTAGTAAGAAGTTACTGGGATGTTTTGATGATTCTTTCTTTTGATTTCTCTCAAGTTTTCTCCTGGTTTAATTTTTCTCTCAAGAAATAACAACAACAGAGAAAGAAAGAGGCAGAGTTTAGGTTTGGTTTTTTCTTCTGGTCTGAGTGAGAATTATATCTAGATCTAAATCTAACGGACAATATCAACTCTTATTAAATTGGTTAAATGAACGGTTTACATTAACCCGACATAACTTATGCAGAAAAGTCTGACGCGTTTTTATCACTTTATTAGCCACGTAGGCAGACACATAGGCTTCTGTTTCTGCGTTGTTTTTTTATCGGTGCACTAAGAATTATTGAATTTGAACTGTCAGTTTCTTGGAACCGACAAAAATAACGGTTTTGGAAAACCGTTGGTTTTATACCAAACCGTGACAGTTCCATGGTAATCAGAACCGTTGGTCCGCAAATAGTATGGAACAATTTGGAAAAATAGAAAACCATTCCTCACGGTACTGGTAGTGGTATAGACTAAAATCGTTCCAAGCTGTACCATGTACGGGTCGACGACCGGAGTCCAAGTAAAATGGTGGAAATAATAAGCACGTGATGACACCTCGACAGTATATATCCAACACGTGTCACTGCCCCACGTTCCAATTTCTCCATTGGAAGATAAAAATGCTTTATCTTTGCTTCCTCTGTTTGGTTAATGGAAAGAGAAGCAGCATGACTGATAATAAAATCCCAATTGAGGTTAAGAAAATCAGCGATGATGATGAAATTGGTAGCAGTAAAGCAGTTGTTATATCTGGGGCTGATGATGAAGATCACCCACTTCAGGTATGAAACAAATCTAAAATCTGAATTCTTTTTCTATTTGTTAATCCTTGAATCCCTTGCTTTATTACAGATTGTTAGGACTAACTTTGAACACGTTCAAATCCCCTGTTATATCTATTTCAGTAATCACTTAACTTAGTTAGTATGTTTCATTACTCCATGGTCCATGGGATTTGTTTCCGTGCCTGTTTCACTCGGCCCGGATGTTCTTGATAGAGTAATGGATGTTTTCTTCTAGAAATGTTTTAGTAACTTAATGTTGATTCGCACACAGATGGAGTTGTTAGATGAAGATAAAGTGTCTTGTACTAAAACGCTGCAAGCAGAAGAACCAGTTGAGGAGTCCAAGGTTGGGTGTTTTACATCAGACAATGTTGGAGTAGAGAAGACAAATGAGAAAGGAATGGACGAGATAGTTAAAGAACTAAAGAAAGTACAGAAACAAAATACAATAACTCACTATCTTCTTACTGCTATGATATTGCTGACCGTAGCGTGGCAAGTATCTGAGGTTTCACTCATATTGACAGTGAAGAATACATTTACAAACCCTTTTAAATCAGTTGGGAGTTTTATTAAAGGGGCTATGAATGGTGGTGGGGGTATCAAAGAAAGAATTGGTGAAGGGAAAACTAAGAGTGAAAAAGATTCTAAATCAATAGTTTCAGACTTTTGTGCGCAGATTGAACCACCTGCTCTTCCCGAGCTCAGGATTCCAGATCTCTCGAATATGGACTTGCCTGGCTTAGGTTCAAATGATGGCAATGAGGTTGAATGATATCCTTGTCTGTTAAAGAACCCATGGGTGTTATTTTTGCTATCATCAAGAGGACTGAGTAATTCAATTTTGATGCTTTATCTTTTGTAATATGTACTAGGGTATCGCCCAGGCCTTCGGCCTGGCCTCAACCGCTCGTGCGCCTTCGGCGCGGGGTAATTTTAATTTTTGCCAGGGCTAAAGGCCCCTCACACCGTATGAGCAAAGTATCTTGCTGCAATTAGTATTTAGTTAGTAGGCAAGTATAATTTGATACTGGTATTTCTTAGTCAAATCCAAAAAATTGAATCGTACAGTGCATCGCTTAATTCATTTCTTAATTGATTCTACGCCTGCAAGGCTCAATGCTAGGAAACCTTCACTATTTAATTAGCTACCTTCTATCGTCAAAATAATTTCATATGCCTCAAAACCACCTAATTGATTTCCAACCATCTTCACCGAAAACTGGAATGGGTATATATTGGTGTTGTTACTACTAACTTGGCAATACTATAGAGTATCGAAACTAAACTCATCTCCTCAGTCATTCCACCCCACACAAAAGCCTAGCTAGCCTTCATTGGTTGTCTAGTCGGCATGTCCAAATCCTTTAAGGTTTTGTAATAATACAATTGCCATCTTCTTGAACTTCAGGGTAAATTTTGAAAGTTGAACATCGGCCGACCTCCACCTAAAACTAAGGTCATATGTCTCAAAACCACCTTCGGTTATTGATTCAGGAATTTCAGTAGTAGGCAGCAAATAGCCAACAAATGGTTGTCATGTGTTCCTTTGAAAATGTCTTTCACAGTTACAAAGTTGAATAGATCGAATAGAATGCGTAATCCACCCAATAAACCAAACCTCTCCTTGCCTTCTGGATTAATAAAAAGGCAGAGAACAAAAGTGGAACAAAGCAAAAGTGGAAGTACAAAAATGAAACTGTACTCTTTGGTCCTATAGAAAGAGAAGTTATATACTTATTAAGTAAATTACATTTTTCGAATTTGGTAGACTTATTGGACTTCGTCACGACATAACAGAAAAACAATTGAAACTGAGAACATAATGTATACATTCACAATTGGCTAGACGACCAATTCTTCAATTCCTCCGCTCCCTGGCTTCCTATCCTAAAAAATCATATTGTCCGATCACCACAACACTCAGTAAACACCTTGTGACTTTTACATGTTTGATACCACTGCTGGATCACCAAAAAAACAAAAGAAGATCTTGCTACTTCAGAAAACCTTCACTACTTAGCAAGATTTTGTCTTAAAACTAACGTCATATGCCTCAAACCAACTGATTGATTTTTAACTAAAAGTAATATTCCCAAGTAATATACAACTCAGCATTTTTTATCTGAAGACTCTCCAAAGTGACTGGCAATGAACGATAACAAAGTTGAACAGTATCAAGTAGAACAGCTAATCGACGCTAGTCTAAGAACAACAAAGGAGAAAAGCAAAGGCAGAGATACAAAAATGAAGCTGAGCACTCTCCTGAGGAGTCAGAAGTATAAAACTACAACTAATCAAGTAAATTGCCAGACTCGGTAAACCCCAAGCTACCTACACTTACCTTATAGAATTACCGCCAGGCCACCACTGCACATCACTATACAGTTGCAGTTACTGTCTACCTTTGGCTGCAAAATGCACAATAAAAAAGAAAAATCATAGTTCTCGATCGATAAACGGACAAAAATGAGATAAGCAAGTATACAAAAACACATAAAATAATTACAAAAGAAGTGAAGAAACCAAAAACTTGCAAGATCTCCTTGAACATTTTTGTGCAGTCAACCTGGCATAAATACAAAAACCCAATTACGAATGAAAATGATATTAACAGCAGTGATGAAAAAATTTGAGAATCGGGAGAGACGGAAAATCAGCATACCAAGATGGTCCAGTTTATTAAGACATCCGTTTCCTTAAAAGCTCAATCCTGTGACACCAGATCAAATTAAAGTCGCATATGATGGCTATGGATTCCAAATTTAGCTCATTACTTGTAAATATGGAGGCCAACCAATGAAGCAACTTGGCTTTCATAAAAAGGGCTATGGCATGTACAGAAAAAAATAGTGTTAGAGAAAACACAAAACATGAAAAGCAAACTTTATAAAAACTTCATAACCATGACAATGCGATAACATAGTCCATCAATAATACATAGGGGAACCAAAAAAATCAATAACTGTAAAAGTTCATGACCATTCAATAATTCTAGGCATTTCTAAGAGAATACGTATTTGGTTAAAACATGAATCCAAACACGTACAACCTGTAGTTGCAGTTAAAAATAGATCAGAACCTTAAATACTAAAAACAAAAAAAAAACGAAGCCAAAAAATAGAAAATTACTACGATGAAGCGACCACTTTTTTGTCTCATCTCATTTTGCAATTGGCTTCTACTATAGGGTATCTATAAATCTCTGGCAGTTGTGGGCACTCTTTTGTAGATTGCGCCTCTAAAAAAAAGGCTTCTACTATAGGGTATCTATAAATCTCTGGCAGTTGTGGGCACTCTTTTGTAGATTGCGCCTCTAAAAAAAATGACTAAGAAATGAGAAACCAACTTAATATACATCAACAAATGAACAGACTTAAGGATTACTCTGTGAAAAGAAAATCTACCAAGCCCCACTCAGCCAAATTCAAACACAACTATGGAAAACCAAGAGAATGAACCCATATGTAACAAAACAGATTTCTAACTTAGATTGCGTTACATTTTGACATGATAAGAGTGAGTATGATACGGGTGTGACATTGCTTTTCGTGAGTGTTGGCTTTGATAGGCACTGTGTTCAAACTCAAACAAATTCGATGAACCAATTAAACTGTAATGTCTACACACACCAAAGAAAATAGAGAGTGGGTGATTATAGCTCAAGGATTAAAAGGAAAAAACAACCAAAAAACAACAACAAACCTAACAAATTAAACTGATCATCACATGTGAATCAGAAAACACCCGAAAATGAATCCATTATGATAGCTGATAGAAACTAAATGGCAATCAAGAGGGGACAAAACCGAGATCGAGAAAGAGAGAAACAAAAGTAGAAAACTAAATGCTATCAATTCTTGTGAAACTAAGTGGCAATCAGTAGAGTTTCATAGAAGTAACTTACAATTCCAAAAGAATGAGATTTTGGAGTTTGATGGTATGGTGTTAGCACTGTAACAAAGAATACGAAAGTGGACCATTCAGTGATAAGCAAAATGAAAGTGGACGGCATGAGAAGCATTAGTAATGGCGCACCAGGCCATGAATAGTTCAGATACAAAATGAAAAATCAGGAACTGTTTTTCTGAATGATTGGAGCTTCCTTCCAAGTTCCATGCCGGAGCTGTAAAACAAAAGCAAAGTAACCAATCAAATCTTTGCTTGCAAATGATTTTGCAAGGTAACCTGCGGAAAAAACATCAAACTAATAGTGATTGAAAAGGAAAAATGAGTAACAACAAAACAACAGTCCTAGAAAGATTATACTTTGAGAACAACTATCAAAATTCTAGGAGACACGTGGATCGCGATGAGAGTTGGTTAGGCTTTAGAGAAATACGTGAAAAGACTCACAATTGAGATTCAAACCACCCTATAGTAGAGAAAAATAAATTTGCAGCGCAATGTAAACAAAATCCCAAAAAAGAGAGATCTGCCATGGAAGCAGTTGCCCACCGAGTTACAACCTACAAATAATTATGTTTCAGAAAAAAAAAAAGTTACAACCTACAAAATTACCGAAAACATGTTCAAGACCACCTTCATCCTCCCCCAGCACGCGGCAAGAGATTGATTGGTTTCCTTCCAAGTTTGGGTCTTCAAACTTAAGAGAAAAAAATTTCACTGCCTCGAGTTCAATGCGTTGTGCCTTGTCAGTGTAGTTCTGCATATACCTTGCGGCAAAAGAAATAATGTTAAAGAAAAGTGAATGAAACGAAATCATTCAATCATGAAGCTACAACAAACCCATAAAAGATATATAATGGAGAATCCTAATTCCAAAACTGATTAAGAGTAACGAATACATAATCTCGTCTTTTACTGCAAAAAAGAAATAATGTTAAAGAAAAGTGAATGAAACGAAATCATTCAATCATGAAGCTACAACAAACGCATAAAAGATATATAATGGAGAATCCTTATTCCAAAACTGATTAAGAGTAATTTCAAGATTCATAAAACAAAGTCAAAGTAATAACTAAAGAATCATGAGACGCAGGCAACTGACCTAATAAAGGATGTTCTTTTTTCTTTCCAAAACTCAAATGGAACCGGGATGAAGGAAAAGCGACTGAATTTATTAGAAAAGCCAAATTGCAGTTTTGAGGAACTGTTTTCCAGTTTTTAGTAACTGCAGCTATAAATTATAATCGTGGGATAAGGATAAACCTAGACCTCAAAGTGTTAACTTGGAAAAGAATGAACGACTGAGATTTGTAGTGGAGACAAAAGATTTGTCTCCAAGTCAAAGAACGGTGGATGCTGAAGAAAAGCGGGCCCCACACAACTGTGTTTTAGTATATTGATTGCTTGTAATCCTATGTGTTGTCATTCAGTTATTGCTTTGATTGTAATCAGAATCATATGTATGTTTGATTTATAGAACAGCAGAAATGGCTTACTGCCAAAATACAAGTAAACCCAGAAAATATGGCTTACTGCCAACAACAGCATCCCAATTATATGGCTTACTGCCACCAACAGCATCCCAATTATAATTGGAAGGTGTGAAGATAACTACTAATTCGTCTTCTCGTAAAAGAAAACCTCATCCTCATCCTCATCGCATTGTGACGACAACACTTCTGCCCGTGAATTTGGCACCTCCCACCTTTCCTTGGATAGAATTCGGCAAACGGATAACACGTCTTTGATCCCCTGCTTCCACCAACAACTCTGACCCTCCTCTATACTGCAAAGTAGTAAAAATAGTATCAATAAACTCCAACTTGTAGCAACCAAAAAAAGTTTTAACTTCCTAGACTCGTGCTTCTGTTTTGAACTCTCCTCATACAGGAGTTTAATGTGTCCAAACTCCGAAGCCTTTATTTTTAGATCTTACAGTTTGACTTTAAATTAAAGCTTAAAAAGATACTTCCATCCGAATTACTCATATTACTGACCTACACTAGAGGCGATGAACTGGATTATGAAAAGTCCAGATAAACTAGGCCATAGGTACATACCTGGAATAGCTTGATCTCTGACTTATCAAATCCTGGCATGAAAAGGGTCACTGACTTCTTGGCTGCATCAAATATAACCGGGGATGGAAAAGTGTCGTTCCTTCCTGCTGTAAAAAGCAAGCGTGCATCTTCTCCTAAAGCTTTTAGCACCACCGCATCCCAATCTATGGGGGAACCAATCGAGAGATATGGCATAATGGCAGAAGGCAAAGGTGAAAAGTTTGTCTTGACTATGTCTGCAGATGCTGTAGATTGTGGAGGAGCATAGCCGATTGCACCAGAAATATGTGCACCAGCTTGAATTGCACATCCCCAATAACGCATTGCAGCATTGATGGATGTTGGATTATTTGGGTCCATCATGAGGTAACAGCTTAACTTTGATGGTTTGCTAAATCCAGTGGATACTCTCTGCGGAGCACAAGATTACACGTTGAATAGTATCATGACACTTCAAATTTAAAATTCTTAGGCTGAGAAGAAGAAAGAGAGGAAGAAAGACAAAGGAAACATACCTCAAGCATTCGCTCAATGTCATTCCATATATCTGAACTCATTTTCCCATCAAAACGAGATCTGCCATCATTTAACTCGACAGATTCTTCTGCCAATCTCAAAAGTGAGGGAGCAGTCAATCTCCCAATATCCGTCTTCTCAGCCAGGTTTCGTACATATTTCAAGTACGATCTGTCCACAATCAGATGTCATTTGCCAATAGACGCCACCATAAAGAAGGGCGAACGGTTGGAGAAAGGCTTTAAAGAAATAGAATTTGTTAACCTTGCTGTCTCAGATGCACCAATCATCCGCAAAGTCTCCTCATTGCTAACACCATCATATATAACTATGTCAAACTTTTCCTGCGTCTGTTTTTTTGCTGTCGATGTCCTCTCCACGACTCCTAGCAGTTTCTGAAGTGCCAGGGCTGCAAATATTGAACCCATCCCAGGTAGCACACCAAGTTCTTCACCCACCACCTACTACATTAGAAACTAAGATGCATATGAAAATGTACCTTCCTGTTTAAAGATGTTGTATCTGGTAATCAGATAAGATAATTAATTACATACCCACCCCTTCAATAACTCCTTGAGTAAAATTAAGACGAGCATCTGCTTTCTTCAGCTGGTTTAGTGGTTCAAGAAGCATCTGCAGTTAACAAGCCATCATTAAAGTACATTGGTGACAGTTGCTAGGGTTGGGCAGTTATGCGGCACATATAAACCGAGGAGAGGAGGGGCAGGAGACGTGGTACCAAAGAAATGAATAATACCATCCCTACTACATAACGCATACATTTAGCGCCTTAAATGTGCATGGAATCATGGATAAACTTCCTATCCATGGCATAAAGTAGGGAAATGCAATTACACTACGGGTGAAAAGTGGTTTTTCCTTGGCATTAGGGAAGAATTCCTTGTCCCCGGAACCAGGTATTGAAAATTCATCTGAAAGGCAAGCTGGCAAGGTTCTTTTTCTTTCTACAACAAAATAGAATACGGGCATTGAAGACACTAGACCTGAGCAGCTACCTGACGGCCTAAAGCAACAACAGAACCGACAATACATCGGGCTGATAAACATAGTGGCAGACCCAGGGAATAATTCTCTTGCGTATGTATTCCTAACCCTTCGTGCTTGCTCTTAAGTTAACGTCCCTCCACCTATTCTTTTAGATAAACACAAAACTGTAGGCCAATAAACACCTAACCACTAAAGCCAATTCCAATGCCATGTCACACTTAGCTTGCTCACTCTTTAGTACTTACACTCCCTTAAGCATCCTACAGCGCTATTAAGCCTAAAGCCAAGCATCACAAACAAAAATCCAGCCTCTAACCGCTTAAACAGAACCTTAATTAACATTTTTAAGTCTACAATAAAAATGCAGAAGATAAAGGAAAAAACATACATACTTTAGTAGTATCAAACCTAACAACAGAGAGATTGTTGTTGCATTGAGTAGGAGAAGTTCCAATCTTACAACCCATAAGATATTCGGCAGTAGGATCTTGAGATTGTATTACCAAGCATGTGTTATGCCCTTGTTTAGCATAATACTGACCTTCCAAATTGACAAGAAAACAAGGATTAAAATCTCATAAAAAATGTAACTCAGAACATTAGAATATGATGATAAGAATTACCTGAGCTGCAAGAACGGATGAAGTGGTTTTTCCAGAACCTCCTTTACCAAGAAATGTAACTAACTTAGTTTCCTTCTTCTCTGCAGACATTATAATCGAAGTTCTGCGAAGTGGTTTGTTAAATTGAAGAAAGAAATTAGGGTTTGGTTTAGGGTTATGGTTCCATTTAATTGGAGATGATGTAGAGATGAAGGATGAAGATAGAGGAGAGGATGAAGATAGAGGAGAGGATGAAGAAGAAGCCATTTTGGTGGCGCTAATACTCAAATCGGATACTATCAAGAGATAGTATAAGATGAGTAGTTGAGGTTGCCGTTATTACGGCTGCCCAAACTAGATTTTTTTGTTCTTATTCACCTACGTTTAGTTTAGCTCAATTTTTCTAGAGACCACGTTAAAGTGAGGTGAAGAAGACTTCTTTTTCATTTCTTTGGACCGAAGCCCACTATCTATAAGCCCAGATAGATAGGTAAAGAAATAAAGAAAAATCCTCCACCTCGATGCAGACGAGTTTCGAACTCAGGTCGCTGGTATTAAGAAAAGAACATTTTGATATCATATTAGCTATGTTAAAACTGTTATGATGCTTCTACCCAATCCTGATATGCAACTCTTACTCAAAGATCGGATTTCTTTCCTTGACTGTTACATTGAGTGAAATGCAGTTATTGATGGCAAGATTAAAACCGAGACCAGGGCAATTAAATGCTGGTTAATTTCGAAAGAAAGCTACATGAGAGTCTTTCAAGAAAATTATTTCAATCTTATAAGCATAGCTTTGGAGTCCAGAGAACTTTGTTATTTCGGTCTAAAACTATTTCATATGAACTTCCTACATTGACAAAGGACCAAAATACTAGTTCTGGGCTATGGCATGCACCATCAAAATACCTTAAAAATAAATGTAGACACCTCCTGGAAAAAAAATAGCATTTTCTCAAGTTATGGACTAATTATAAGGGATTTTGTATGAACAACTCTCAAAGCTTGCTCTGGTTTCTACATAGCAACCAGTGCAGAAGAAGCTGAAGCTATAACTTTCACAAAGGCAGTTAAGTGGGAAAGGGATCTACAACTACTTTATTTCTGAATTGAAGGGGATTGCAACAGAATCATCCAATTTTCTCAAGGAACTCTCAGTGCGATAAGATGGAAAAATGAGGAACTAATCAAGAAAGCAAAATTTCTCTAATGACAATGACAGGAAACTCTTTTTGGGGTTCTCTTTCACCAGTAGAAATGGTAATTCGGCTACTGACAAACCAGCAAAGAAAACTAGGATAACTGGTATCAACAAGTCTTGGCTCTCCACAATCCCAAGTTATATTATGAAATTTCTTTTTATAGATAGGATAAACCTTAAGTATTTACATTCAGTATCTTCTACTCATGGGACGGAGCCAGAACTTTTGTTTAGGGAGGACAAATATATACTATATTGAAAGCTATAATCCGGATTCGGCTAGGCGGTCAAAGGCCGCCATTTTTTTTTTTTTTTTTTTTTGCCTTCTATTAGTTGTATTTTGGGTTGTAAATACTTTAAAATACTTGTTAAATCGTAACGTTTTTTTGAATTAGAGAACTGTAAACATATGGAATCACATAAACTCATTGACTAAACATAATAGATACTCTCGAATAGGCTATCTGTTGCAAAACTCTCTAATTCTTTTCAAGAAAAACCTTCTTCTTTCTTTACTACATAGAATAGTTGTTGGCAATTAAGGAAATGATCAAAATCAAACTCTATCTTTTACCAAATTCTCCCACAAATTTATCCCCTATGTAGTAAATATATAACACTATACCAAGCCTATATATGTAAAATCACAAATTCTAGTAGGGACAGCAGTCCCCAATAGACCCTTAATAGGTCCGCCACTGCTTCTACTTCAGTCACTTCTTGTTGTTTTATCTCTGTTCTAACAGACACCACCTTGTTTGGGGATCCTCACTCGTTGGAATATCTGACATGATAGGAGAAACCAACAAGTCTTTGGTGCTCTGTTAGTCCTTTTTGGTAATATTCAAGGTAATATTCAAAAGAAAAAAAGATACTCCCTCCGTCCCAAAAAAATAGGTCAGTTTGACTTTTTCCTAATTTTTTCCAAAGTTTTCGGAACTTAATTGAACTAAAAATATTCGACTTAAACTATTTTTTTTTTGCTAACCCATGATACATGTCAACTATAAATCAATCATGAAAAAAAAATTAGTTCAAGTCAAATATTTTTAGTTCAATTAAGTTCCAAAAACTTTGAAAAAAAATAGCAAAAAGTCAAACTAGCCTATTTTTTTGGGACGGAGGGAGTATCATATTAGCAATGGAACCTGTATTGTACGTACATGTCAACTGATGCGTTTGCAGAGTGTATTGTAACTACTAACTAGTTATATGTATCCTCTTAGAGTGTCTTTTCTGGTTTGGACATTATGTTTTAATGGAGCTCCGACTTTGGATTTTCTTTACAAGGCATGAAGAGTGGAGAAGCAGAATGCAGACTGTTTGTCCTGCCAAATTACTGTTGAAACCAATTAGCATTTGTTTCAACATTGTTCGTACACAACAAGTTATGGGGTTATTTCCTGGACAACTTTAGGGGCAGTGGGCACATCTTGTAAACGTAAAATCTGCCTTGTGGGAATACGGTTCTAAGAAGACCACTAAGACATCAAGGAAATTATAGAGTCTGATGTCATTTGTTGTTTGGTGGATGTTTAGAAAGAAATAAATGAATATGCTTTAAAAAAAGCAAGAAGCTTTCAGCAGTTGAGCATTGCAGTAAATGTTATTTGTGCACCTGGTTATCAACACCGATTTATTCAAACACATTTCATTGTCGAATCTTATTTGTAATGGGAAGGATGTCTCTGCAACTAGCTTGGATTTTTCTTTTCACACTTGTATCTTATGTTCGATATTTTGTTGATTATTTGATCTTTTATTAAATCTTGCCTTTTCATGTCAAAAACAATACGTGTTCTTGGTCATTTTCCTAAAATTGAGAGCCCATGGAGTCATGGGTAGTAGATGGTGATCATGCGTGAAAATCTAATGATACTCTTAGTCCATCCTAAAACATGTTTGGAGAAAAAAGGCAAAATATTGAAAATCCCCCCATCCCGGTACTGCCGAATTTCGAAGTTAAATCGCTGGTATCATCATTCAACGAATTTACCACTATACTACGGTGACGACAACTAAAGTTCAGTTTTTCTTATCTTTCCTTAAGTAAGATCTGGCTCAGCTAAGCTTCAACAGTATAATCGTATACAAGGATATATGATTTCATGCGAGTGTTACCATCAATAATATGGACCCTTGAATATATAAAAAGCAAAGATTGTAAAAGTTTGTCTTTTTCTTTTTCGTCAATTTTTTTTTTGTTAATAGATCTACTTCGTTATTTAGACATCTCTTATTATTCTTTTTGTAAGAAAATTAAACACCTCGTATTGTAATTTTTTGAAAGAATATTAATGAAGGAATTTAACTATTTAAGTAATATGTGTTAGGACATTGTCCGGTCAAACCCACTAGCGTTGGTATGTCAAGCTAGTTGTCAGTTTTAGGTGTCAAAACTCAATTCTTGATTTAGCCTACTAGAGTTTAGATTTCGGAATTGGGATATAGACAAAGTAGTAGAGACCTTGAAGACGAAGACTGTGAAGACAAAGAAGACATCACTAGTGGAAAATGGCCTAGATAAGTATGCTAGAATCAGACTTAATGACCCAAAAAAAGTCTGTTTTTGTCGGCTATATCCTGGAAGACTTATTTGAAATTAAGTCTGATTCGGTCAGATATTTATCATTTGAATAAAAAGTCTGTCATAATCAGTTGTTTGATAAGACAGACATAACCAGTTGTTTATATTGATCATATTTTATTAAAAAAAAAAGAAACTGAATCAGCTGAATCAAAAGCTGTTCAGCTGAATCTAATATAATATTAAAACCATGAAATTGTTCTTAAAATTGAATCAAATTATATTATTACTGGATTTTATTACTTCACCAAACTACATCTCTAAGTTCATAAAAAAAAAGTAAAAAAAGTTACAGACTAGAGCAATGCAACCCAGTTGTGATTCCAACATAAGTGGGGAAAAAAAAGACAACACATGATCAAACTCATCAAAGAATGTTTGTACGTCTACAAAATAATCACCACCTACAATGGATATTTATTTAGTTGCTACAAGAATAGCAT